>JAEIHY010016929.1:0-42516 GCA_018904565.1 Drosophila tsacasi | reverse complement strand
TTGGACTATCACTATCGAAATCATCGAGTGGGACCACTATCGATGTTTTTACAGCTCTACCACAAACACAAAAAGCAGAGGCAGTGTGACCAAGGCAACCCGTCTACAGAAAACCTCAAAGACGTGCCAGGTAATCGATAGAATTAATATCGATAGTTATTCCCACTGACAAATTTTTCAAAAACATTTCACGAATTTAATTAAAAGTTTAAATTACCTGCAACCATTAGAATAGTGATCTTAATAAGAGGTAGCAACAGCAGTAACAACAACTATTCACATTAATTAATACTTCTTAGTTTAAAATTGATGCCTTTGGCCGTGAGGTCTTAGGTCTTTTGTTTTTATAATAATCCTCAAATACTTCGAAAAACACCGATATCAATCCAATATGTCTGGCTGGCTTGGAATATGAAAAATTAAAGGCTACTCTATAGTCCTGCAGTGGAATTGGAGGCAACGTCAACTCATCGAAGTAGAAGTCCCGAGCATAAATATGACCCTAAGAAAAATAGCTTTTCCTTATTTACAGAAATTGTATAGACTTTTATAGAACCTTACCGATATTGGGCAGCTATGGTTGACATTTGTAAGTGTCCTCAGATGATGCACAGCGTATTCTTCTAAAAAATGTCCCTGTTTCTTTTTAGCCAGGATTTTGCAAATATTAAAGTTGAGCGTCAAACCAAAGGGTTTAAACATGTTAGAAGAATCCTTGTAGGAGATATCCACTGTTGCCTGCAAGTTCTATGAGTAAACAAATATATGGAATTATTTCAACGGGTCTAACTTACTTTAACTTCAGTGACGCTTTCCTTCAAGTTGCCCTCCAGGTTCAGCACCGATCGCGTCCAGCTTATTGGTTTAACAACACAAGAAACGTTTTCGATGATTTCCGCATTTATTGCGCACTCGATTTTCCTGATTTTATAAAAGGAAGCCTTGGAAACCGACTGCGAAGAAGGAAAAGGGTGATTAGTGAAAATGGACAAAAAGGCTTAAATTAACTTACAATGGTACAAAAAATCCCCAAGAGAGCGAGGTAATTCCAGTTTCCCATATTCAGAGTCAATGGAAAGATTTTAGAATTGTAGGAATAAAGAAACACTAACTAGCTTTTAATAACTCTATTTATCAACAGACGCAATTTAACGGCTGGCTGGTTTGAAAACGAATTATCGATGGCTACCGATAAGTAGCTATCGCTTCCATCAGCTGTGTTGTTGTGGGTGTGGAAGCAGGCGAGAAGACCGCAAAGGAGGAGAAATAACAACAGCAATTAGTGCTCTTTGGCCGGCAGTAGTTGCGTCCCGTTAATCCGAAGGATCGTTGGTGTATATAGTAAGCCGCACCCAGCAGCCATGTCATCCTCTTCCACGTCCAGCCCCACAGACAACAGCTCCCACGGCTCGGTGGCGCTGTCCTCGTTTGGAGCTCTGAATGCTGCGTCTGGGACGAATACCAACACCCAAAGCGGGAGTGCCCAGAAGCCATTCTCCCTCTCTGAGCGCCTGAACTTTGAGATCTACCGTTACTCCAGCTACTCGCCGAACTATCTGCCCGAGTAAGTTATATGCGAAAGCGCGCCCAAATTTTCGCGGATTTCGTAATTGTCAACTGCGCACATTTAAATATATTCAAAATATGTATATTTCCGCACAGAAACGTTCTCGTGGACTGCCCCAATGATCAGACGTCCCGCTGGTCCGCCTACACCAACAGCCCGCCGCAGTTCCTCACCCTGAAGCTGCGCCGGCCCGCCATTGTGAAGAAAATCAAGTTTGGCAAGTTCGAGAAGTCGCACGTCTGCAACATCAAAAAGTTTCGCGTATACGGCGGTTTGGAGGACGAGCATATGGTCTTGCTGCTTGAAGGGTGAGTGGCGTTGCTTGCCTTGGAAACACGAGGGCAATCCATTGAATAGCATTCTTCCTTCCGCAGTGGCCTCAAGAACGACAACGTACCCGAAGTATTCAATCTGCGCTACCTCACCGAAGACGGCGCCGAGAACCTGCCAATTCTGTACCTCAAGATCGTGCCCCTGCTCTCCTGGGGCCCGTCGTTCAACTTCAGTATTTGGTACGTCGAGCTGCACGGTCAGGACGACCCCATGTACACCAGCGCGCGCATGAAGAGCTACAATACGCTGCGGGAGGTGGAGATCATAAAGCTCTGTCTGAAGCATTTTCGCCAGCAGGGCTACATGAGTGCCTTCGGGGCGCTCCAGGAGCAGACGAATGTGCAGCTGGAGCACCCACTGATCAGCGAACTGCACAAGTGTTTGGTCAGTAAAATAAACCACCATCTATATGCCTCTTTAGTTTCTTTATNAGGGAGACTTTGAGAAGGCGGAACGCTTCATAGCCGAGTGCATTGATGAGGGCCTAATGGATGAGTATCTGCACAAACAGGACTACAAGCATAGCTGGCATATTAAGCACACCGAAAGCGAGATCAAGCCTGGTGGGTAATCTTCGAGTCAAATGATAAACCCCAGACTAAATGCAAGTTGTTTCAGGTAATCGCGGAGGTCATCAACTTGTAGTCGATGTGTCGAAGCGTCTGATATATCTGTACGGGGGCTGGGATGGCTATCAGGACCTCAGTGACCTTTGGGTGTACAACATCGACGATGATGACTGGTCGTTGGTATGCGAGCGTTCGGAGTTGGGCAATGGACCCACTCCCCGATCCTGTCACAAAATGGTCTTCGATCCCATCAGCGAAAACGTCTTTATGCTGGGTCGCTACCTGGACAACTCGATCCGAACCGCGGACTACATCAAGAGCGACTTTTATCTGTACGACACCAGGGCGCGCACTTGGATGCAGATCTGCGACGACACCAGCCAAGTGGGCGGCCCGCAGCTGGTCTACGATCACCAGATGTGCATAGATGCCGATAAGCGCACCATATATGTATTCGGTGGCAAAATACTGACGCCCCGCAGTGTCAACGCCACGGGAGCGATAGAGCCCGAGTACTCCGGCCTGTTCTCCTATCACATAGCAACGAATACCTGGTCGCAAATTCTGGTGGACTGTCACCATGCCAGTGCCTCGTTGGCCGATGTAATGTCCATAAAGTCGCGGATAACCCATTGCATGGTGTTTCATAATGTAGGTATCAAGGCTACACCCTTAGATACTTTTAACTTATTCCAACTTTACAACAGAAACACCGAAAACTATACATTTATGGCGGCCAAAGAGGCAAGGAGGATCTGGACGAGTTCCTTAGCTATGACGTGGACACCCAGGCTATATCCATACTCAACAAGGAGCACCCCAATCATGGAACCACCGCTGGCAACGAGGCCAAATTTGAGCCCTCCTCGGGCTACACACTGCGTGCCACCATCGACTGTGAACGCGACGAGATTTATGTATTTTCGGTGAGCTCTAACTCAATATAAAGGTTCTCAATTCTTAACCTGTTTAGTATGCTTTACAGAGCCTGAGTAAAGTCAAGGATCGTCGGGATATTCCGCATATAGACGCCTCCAATGCCTTTTGGGTCTACTCCCTGCGCAGCCACAAATGGTCGAGGATATACTATTGTCGCCACAGCGGTCAGGATGCCAACTCAATCAGCAGAATGAACATTTTGGGTGCCAGCAAGGGGGACGGCGCCTTGGAGCCCTGCCCACGGTTTGCCCACCAGTTGGTGTACGATGACCTGGCCAATACTCATTACCTGTTTGGTGGAAATCCCGGAATTTGCCAGCAGCAACAGCTACGATTGGATGATTTCTGGGTGCTGCGTTTGGAAAAGTAAATAACTTCAAGGACTTTTCATTGTAATTTTAATTTGTAAAATTTTAATCAATTGAATTGTAGACCCAAACGTGAGGAGATCCTGAATCATTGCCGGTTTCTAGTGCGTAAGCTGCGCTACGAGGAGATGACGCGCCAGGACCCCCTGAAAGCCATGCAATATTTACGTCATCATATAGCCGATGTCATCGATCACAGCGATGCCGAGCAATTGAATAATGTAGGTTTCTGCTAGCTCTCGCCGAAAAGCCATGTTCTAATGTCTTAGCCTTATCCTTATCCATAAATATTCCAGTTTCACAAACTAGCTTCCTTGCTGTTCAAAAGCCATGACAACAGCCTGCAAAGGGAGTGCACCAGCCCAGTCCTCCTGTGCGATGAACATGCTGAAGAACTCGAAACGGATGCCGATGTGTCAGCAAAGATCAAAGGTTTAATGTGCTCCCTTAACTTACCAAATAGAAGCTTTAATAATTCCTTTTCATTTACAGTTGATGTGGCGTCAAATCCCGAGAATATTTCACTGGAGTCAAACGAAAGCTTGGTCTCGTCGGACATTTCCGAAACAGCTTCCAGTCCCAGCTCGTCTTCGTCGTGCACCAAGCGAGCGCGCACAGAGTGCAGCCCGGAGGTGAAGAATAAGCGAGCTTTCCTGTTCAACAAACTGGTGCAACTGATGCCACCGACCATGGTTCAGCCGGAACGCAACCTCAGCGACTTTGTAGTCATATAAACAAGCGAAGCCCAAGTGCCAAATCCTGTGTTGTCCCCGAATTTAGTTAGGTAATCAAAATGTGTGAGAGAGAGTTAGTTTCGTTCGCTTGTTTGCCACTTATTAGGTTCTACGGTTCTACGCCAATGCAAAGCATGACAGAAATATGATTTCATTGTGATAGTTAATTTGTACTGAAAGAGGAGGGCGCAGGGAGAGAGTGAAACGAGTAATGTGTGTTTAAGGCATAAGTTTGAAAGTAAATAATAATAAAGAGTTTTGTAACGTCCAAACACGAGTACTCGCCTCTATTTTCTTTTCAATATACTTTTATTTAATATTATATTGGTTTTTGTCATTAATATTAAGGTGTACATAGATACTTTTAATTATCTAAAAAATTTGTTTAGTTACAATTGCCACTTCATATCATACAAACGTCCCTCCGTGTCCGTCTGTCGTCTCATTCAATATGATTTGTATGACAAATGTAAATATATATATATATATATATATATATATAGACACACCCAACACACCGCAAACATCCCCCGTATGCCAAGCACGTAAAATGTCCGTGCAAGAACGAAACGAATTATTCGAAATGCTACACGTTTCTTTATCAATAGTCGTCGTCTTCGTCTTCGGCCCTTGGACAATGTTGGACTGCCCCCGCGCCTGCATAGGTCTCTGTTTGGGGTCTGTGTGTTGTGGTTCCGCCAAGCATGCAGTTCCAGTGGATGTTTCTTTTTAGCTTCTTCCGATTTACACGTACATATATGCTTAGGTGTATAATGTAGAAATACGACTCGAATATTTCTCCCTAATATCGAACGATCGATCGCTCCGATCAAAAATGCCACATGCCGAACTCACAACTAATATTCTCTCTTTACTTAAGGGGTTGGAGTTGCTTTCTTCTCTTTATATTAGTATTATAATTATTATATATATTTTTGTTTTTGTTAGTAAGAACTTGTATGTAGTTTTCAAGGGAGATTTCTTCATATTTCGGTTACTTGTTCTTTAGTTCTTTAGTTATTTGCTTTTCAAGCTTTCTTAATGTGGAATGTGGTCATTCTTTCATGTACATACATTAGTTAAAGTAAAAACTAGCCATCGAATGCCACGCCTAAATGGCCTTCAATATATATATATATATATATGTGGTATATATGCTGAAAACTGTGGCGCCCCTTCAGGCCCTAAAGTTCATACATATATATTTTCATAACTTCCGTTTCATTCCGTTTTAGATTTTTGTTTTTCTTTTCTTTTCTTTTTTTTTTACACAAATACACATAAATTTCCCATTTAAATTGTTGTCCCTTTTGCTTGCAGTTCTGGTTGTTGTTGTTGTTGAGTTTTGTTTTTTGTTTTTTGCTTAGAAAATGTCTATGCTTTGTTACGTTTTTAATCTTAATTCCTTATAATATTTTTTGAAATTCCTTTAGCAATCATCGGATTTGTATTATGCGTATTATGTACTTGCTTTTAGTTCTCTATATTTGGAAATACATAACTAGTAGATTCTTCTTCCGTATTATTTATCATGTTTAATTTTAGTTATATTAATCGTAACAATTGTAAGTGTAATCAAAATTATAAATTGTATATAAAAATACAAAATACATACATATTAATGATTTTACGTTTTTATATCAAATTCTCGTTCTATTATAGCTTCTTCTTATTGAGTTCAATGCTCGATCGCTTTCTTCTAGGGGGGCTTTCTTCGGTTTCGGTTGCGGTATCGGTATGGTTTCCCCCTTAAGAAAAGTTTGCCAAATATTTACATACAACTGTCGTAGGTATTACGTGTGAGTGCCATACAAAAAAAAAAACTAAGGATACTAAGGATAACCAATCATACTGCATTCAAACTCCCCAGTGGATCAAAAGACGATAGAAGACATTAAATATTACTAAGTGTTTATAAACGCTTTAGGAAATCCGCGAAAATCTCGCTCAATGTTCAGAAACGAACTCAGAAAAGAGCGTTTAGTGAATTTAAACCCAATTTTGAGCCCGTTTCCGATAATTATATTAAAAGGCTCGCAAACAATGTATTTTTTATTTATATATTTCAACAAAATAGCAAATATCTGCCATTGAATGCCATACCCTTAACTCTGTCCGAATAAGGAGTGTTTTTTGAACTATCAAAAATTAAATTAAACTATTATCAAGCTCAACCAATAATCGCTACACTTGGAAACTTAACCATTTTTGATCCACTGAGCCACAACACAATATCCTGGCAATACACACACAATATACCACTGATTATTAACTCTTTGAGGGGGCCTGAAGCTAGTCTGATGCTGTGGTTAGTGGAAAGGCACCTAATGCTAGGAAATAAGACCATTATAATAAGAAATAAACAAATCTGTCTCTGTAAATGTGTGGAATCGGAAACGGAAATATCGCCTCATTGAAACCGACGAATGTTTGCATGTTTTGTTACATTTTTTTGAGATGGAAAAAGATCAAAATAAATATGGGAGACTGAGACTTTGTCTGCTCGCTGATGCTGATGCAATTCATTTGGACGGAAAACTATATATTCATGTCATGTCGGCGTGTGTGCGTGTGTGCGTGTGTGTCTGGGAATGGCTATCGGATATACCAAAATGGGCGCTGGAATTAATATTCGCCTCGAGAACCTCCTCTATAGACCCCCGGTACCGTATCCATCCATTCCGATCGATCGAAACTCATGGCTCTCCTCTGATCTCTCATCGTCTTCTTTAAAATACACATTGACTTATTGAAGCTTTTTAAAAGCTAATCCATTGTTGGTTAATCATAAAAATGGTTTAATTACTTTATTTTTACTAGATGTGGTTACGTGGATTAAAGCTTTATACAACACACTGTTGAATCGTACTTAAACTAAGATGCGTATGGGTATGGTTTTGGTTTCATTTGGTTTTTGGTTATGCGCGGTTATAGGATTCTCTGTTCTCTGTTTTCTGTTCTCTGTCCTCGATTCTCTCCACAAGGAGGGTCCTCTGCCTTCTCTGCTAAGAAGAGTCTCGTCTCTTCTCTTGCCTCGCTTGCTTGCCCTTTGTTTTTGGCCCCAACTAAACTGAATTCCAACCTGGCTGAATGCTGAATGCTGCTGCTGATTGAGGGAATCTCTCGGTGGAACAAAAATCAAGTGTAATAAATTATGAAAAACATTTTGCTTCATATTTATTTTACATATATGTACGTTTTATATTTTTTTCTTGGTTTTTTCACGTTTTCTTTTTTACTTGCCACATATGCTTTTTGTAGAGTAGAATTATTTTTTATTTGGATTTTTACATAAATAATTTGTTGTTTTCTTGTTTCTTTCGTTTTCTTTTTTATTCTCTGTATAGTAGATGTGCGTCTCATTTTTAGTTATTCTTGTATATAATATTAAATTAAACTAAAATTATAAAAACAAAAACAAAACACTGGACGCACTGGACGCAGGCAGGCTCCATGGATCGATCACACTACTCTACAGAAGGGCGTCCAGTGTTGCGTACATATATAGTTATAGTAGCTATATAGATCTCTATAAAATAAGCAAAACAACTAACAAAGTTATTAAATTTAAAGTGTACGTACGACAAATCAAGGCTACATCTGATAACAATTTGTGCTCGTTTCGACTGAAATTTTGATGGCAACGAAAAAACAAACAACTCTCCCTCCCCTCCTTCGATAGTTGTGTTTGTTTCTCTTTCTCGACCAGATTGATTGGCTTTGACCTGATGTCTGATTAAATATCAATAAGTTGCATGTTCTGCTGCTACAAAAAAACTAAAAACAAATAATAAAAAACAAGTGTTATTGATAAAAATGGATGCTCATGCTCCTCCATGTGTGAATGGCGTTACTTTTACAAATTTCCCCTACTTTCTCTCCTGATGGCATTAATTCGAATCGTAATTTACAATGATTTTTGGGCGGGAGGGGTACAAAAATTAATAGTTGTATTAATTTTAAATATGCGCTTATGACACTTCATTCATATGTTATCCGTTTGCTTGTGTGTGTTTTTAGTTGAATATTTCTGTAAACAATAGTTTCAATATTTACGGTTTTTAGCTTAATCAAAAATACAGCATTATCTGTGCCTGCCTTCGTTCTCCTCCCTTCAGTTATGTGATTCTGCTTGGTATTATCCTTTATGCCTTGAAATCCTAATGTGAAACTTCTAGCATATATATAATTCTTTGAATATATATATCTATACCGGGGGAGCTTTTTGTTTTTTATTCTTTTGTTATGCAAAATTGTTTTTCCTTTCTTCTTTCTGTAGTTATTTTTTTGTTTAGTAAAATGTAGCTTTATTATGCTTCAGTACGACAAAGTTGTTTCAGTTTGTTGTTCCTTTTCAAGCTTTTGATTAAATTTACGTTTCTTAATTTTTCTTTCGGTTTCTTTTTTATTACAAAAGTTTCTATAGTAATCAAGTTTGTTTAAATATTACCGATGCAGGGTGACGGCAACCAACCGCCTTCGAAGCGTACTTTTCTATCAAAACCCTTTGGGGGGAATCGTCGTCGTCGTCATCGTTTCTACGATCTCTCGAATGATGATTCCCTTCTTTAACTTTAAGAGTTTTCCCTGCCGAAACAGTGCTAAAATCACAATGCATTTGTTCAGTAAAAAAAGCTGTCCGTTGTCAAAGTTTTAGTACAAAAGGTATTCCTTTTACGATCTCCGATATATTCGTAGTTTTAAAGCGAGAAACTAACACTTGGCTCCTCGGGGCTATTTGCGGTCACCTTGCATCGGCACTTGTATCAGATTTTCCTTTGTTATTATATTATTCTCTCTCGTTGAACCTTTCTCTCGAAAATTATAATGTATACACATCGACATTTCATTTCTGCTGCTGGGTTTTTACCATCTTTTTTAGTATTCTTCGTATTCTATTTTCTTTTTATGCTACAATTTTTGTTTCGGTTCCTGATGTTACACAAACTTAAGAGACTTTCTCGGGATCTATGTAATTAATGCCTAATTTTCGGCCACATTCGCTCGCGCTTCTCCAATTCTTCTCTCTTTTTTATATTTAGTAAATATGCGAAAAAGGAATTATATGAATGTGTGTGTGTGTGTATGTGTGTGTGTGTTTGTATAAAAATCACAAAAATAGTTTCTTCGATCCAAAATCCAGTTTAGACCAAATTGTATTCCTTAAGGTTCGATTGCAGAATTGTGTCCTTAACAGCTGCAAACACAAACCTTATGTTTTCCGTATCTAAAAATGGGGAGAGAGAAGAGAAGATTTTTGCCATTAATTTAAGTTGTGGAAAGAAAACTAAAGCTGATTAAGTTAAGAACATGGATAACGCAGAAAACAGTTGAAGGTTTACATGTGGGCTATTCTCTGGAAAGTACAACCGCGGCAAGAACCACAAATAACATAGTAACATTAAGAAATGTTTCAATGGATCAAACTTGAAAGCTTTTATCATATTCTAAAACTAATTTCGAAATATTTGAATGCAAACTCGCGCAGCTCGCGATGATGTTTTGATGAAAAACACCATAAAAAAGATCATGTTGTGTTTTAATAAAAATCTCCAAAGCAGAGGAACCAAGCTGGGACTTTTGCTTTCTATCATCACTGGAAGATTGCAAAGAGTCAAAAGAGTTCACATTTATGCTTCTCTGATTTACTTAAATAGTAAACAACATGACGAAAAGACCGATGGAAGGAAATGTCGCGTGCGACTGTGATTAAAATTCAATTAAAAGAAAGCTACTTAATATTTTTAAGTCAACTCAAATACAATATTAAGTTGAATTGATTCATTCAAATTAATTGCATTAAAATTTTTCAAGTTTCGCTGAAATTAGTGCTTGAACTGGTTTGCGAAAAATTGACTTCTGTCTGTGTCGCGTGCGAATATTTTACATTTTTGTAATTATCTTGAAAACGAACAATTGTCCGAAATCGACCTTAACACCAATTAAAGTGCTAACCAAGAGCTATAAGTTTCAATTTTTTTTAAATTAACATCAAATCTTGGTACAGGTTTTTTCTTAGTTTGAATGAGTACAAATGTCGCGTGCGACTTCAGAGAATTGCCCATATAAATGTAACATTTATGGACTCTTTAATCAGAAAGCTTAGCTCGCTGTCAACTGTTATCCACGATATCTGTTCATCACACATTCCAATCCAATCCATTTCATTTCATTTAATTTCATCCCATTAAAGTTAAAGGATAATAATGAATTTTTATTGAGGGACTTTTAAAATCATATACATTAATAAATAAATCAATTATTCATTTGCTTTGTCATCATCTGTCCCGATAAATCCTCGCCAGCTTAGCCCAAATTGAACTCCTTAAGTGCATTTTGCATAATTGTATCTTTGACAGCGCAGAACACAAGTTTGATGTTTTCGGTATCTGTTTCCCAATAGATTTTCATTTAATTAGAAGTAAATTTAAGATAGTCAAAGAACTGAACTAGCGATACTCTACACCAGCGGCAAAAGCAAATGCAAATGATGTTCATCAACAACAGAGATTACCTTTAACCATTTTTTTAAATCGAAATTGAAGAACTTTTGGGTAGCTGAAAATCAGAAACCACACGCACACACACGCCCCGAAATAGAAAGATAATTACTTACCGGTAGCACAGGTGAAATGAGAATAGATAATCTTTTCAGAATCTGGATTTAAATCTACAAACATTCGCAGTATGAATTCTCGGGCCGCTATTGCATCTCGCTGTGGACCTACAGAATATAGAATTTACGATATGTTATATCTAGCGTGTGACTACAGGAACTAGCAATTAATCTACAGATGAATTTTTGGCAATTTTAAGCAAGTTTAGAGAGCTTTTTTATAGGCGAATTATCATCCACCTGTGGCCGTTGTGAAATGCGAATAGCATTGACGTTCCGGATCTGGATTGCAGGCCAAGTACTTTTTCAAAACAAACTGTTTGGCCGCAGCGTGATCCTGCTTGGGACCTGGTTATATATTGCCGCACAAAATCGTTCATAATTCTGATTTTCGGGTTTGCAACAAAAAACAACACTTACCATCGTATTCAGGGAAATAGTCTACCAAATGCGAATACATTATTTTCTCCTCCAACAAGTCCTTCTTGTTTAGGAAAAGAATAACTGACGAGTTCTGGAACCATGGATAGGTAATTATCGTCCTAAATAAAGCTTTAGACTCTTCCATTCGATTCTGTAAACGAAATCAATTGTTTAAGGGAAAACCTTTGACTGAAGTGTATTATAAACTCACCTCATTATCAGATTCAAACAAGATTTGATCGTATTCCGATAGCGCTACCAAAAATATAATTGATGTCACATTTTCAAAACAATGAATCCACTTTCTTCTCTCAGATCTCTGGCCGCCGACGTCCACCATTCTGTGTAATATAATTAATATTAGCATAAAGCAATAACAAGTTGTAAATTATTATATTATTATACGAAAAAGCATTATTAAAGCAATAGTTTAATAAAAGCGCAAGCCACAAATAATGTTACTCTTTACCCTTAGCACAAATACGTCTTTCTGTAGCATACAGTTCTAGCCTCTAGCTGCTTATTATATAGTTTTCAAAAATAATACCTAAACACAATGCCATCCAAATCGAATGGATACTCAAGGATGCCTGTGGTGGGCACACGAGCACGCAGAATATCCTGCTCAGTTGGCAAGTAATCGGCCTGCTCAATACGCGCCAAGTCGCTCAAGTAGCTAAATTAAATTATTATTATTTTAAATACATAAATTAAGACACCAAACACCACAAAAGAATTCTACATTTGTCTTACAATCCGTCCCAGTCCCTAGAGTTCCCTATATCCTTACAAAGTTCCTTAATTAAACAGTAGACTTGCGCTAGAAGACGTTAGTTTTGAGTTTTGACTTAAAGCAAAATATGTTAAACCAGAAGACATGCAAAATGTTAAACCAGAAGACATGCAAAATGTTAAACCAGAAGACATGCAAACATGGAAATCTTAAGGACAGAACTAGATATATACCTAAATCTGATTTCTTCTAAATCAAAGGGATACTCAATTATCCCTGTTGTCGGCACACGAACTCTTAAAATGTCTTGCTCAGTGGGTAAATATGCAGGTTGAGCCACACGATCGAGATCCTTCAGATAACTATATAGGTTTTGCGAAGATAAAATCAATGATTTAGTAAATGGGATTTAAGGGAGAGAAGTCGGTGTCAGAAGTCAAGTGTCAAGAGTCAAGAGTCAAGAGTCTGGTTTAAGCAGTAGGGTTTGGTAGGAATTAATCCCCGTTCCAACTCACTATTTGGCTGAATCTGTCAATTGATATTCCCTACGGCGATCGTAGCACTCCTGGATGCCAGCATCGTCCCACAGCGTTTTGATGGCAATCAAGTATGGATCCTCAAACGTGGTGACTGTTTCGTAGTCAATGCTCATCACCAGATCGGCCATTTCCTACAAGATAATATCCACTTGTTAGATTTTAATTATATATTCACACTTATAACAACTTACGCTATGCTCTCCCTGGCCATAGGAAATCTTCAGCATGTCCATGGCCTTGATCATTGACTGCATGGCCATGAATATGTTCTGAAAGACCAGCTTGATGTAGCCGCGCTTGTCCTCGTCCGAGTAGCCACTGCCGTGGATAATACGCATCTGTTTAATAAATGTTGACTTGCCGGACTCGCCAGTGCCTGCGGATATATAGATAATATTTATATAATATTATATATAAGCAGCTACAGCAGCTACGCTGTCTTCAATTGCATTAAGCCACGTTAAGTGCCAGCGAAATGGGGACACACTTACCCAGCAGCAACAGTTTAAGCTCGCGACGCGCATCTCTCTTGTCCCGGCGCAACTGCTTCTCAATTTCCGTATTGATGCGCTTTTGTTCCTTGGCCTCCTCTGATAAACAGCACTCCATGCTAACTAGATTTATGGACGCTTTCGCGTGCTGCAGCCACTACGCTCGACCCGCCGCCGTTCCGTGTAGAAGAAGATGTATGTTTGGATGGTGCTGTTGGTGGTGGGATGGTGTCCTCTCAGCGCCTCAGCTCCTCAGCTCCTCTGGTCTTCTCCAGTCGTCTAATATAATTGTTGCTGCTTTGTGTTGTGTCAAGGTGTCAAGGTGTCCGTGTCCGTCTCCGTGTCCCAGGGAGCTCTAGTTGCTTGATACCCGTTTCGCAGTTACAGATTCAGTTTCAGTTTCGATTGATGCATTTGTACTTCGGCGCTTTGCTCCCACTGCAGATCTCCTCCGACTCTCTTTGGCTATTTCTATTGCGGCTTACGCTAGGTCCTTGACCAGATTTCGGTGACTGGGCGTCTGAGAGTGATGGATACGAACGAACCAAGACCACATCGAACACGATCCAAGGGCATCTGCAAAAGAGAGGAAAACATTGATTTAGGACTGCGTTGCATAACCGAGCCGAGTAGTAAGAACTGGAGAGCTATGGGCTCTACGGACCACCAGAGTTGTTTGCTCAACGAGAGTTCGCCACGTTGTGTCCGGGCCTGGCAATTAACATTTCATATTTGCCTGCCCCGCTGGCGACGTCGATGACGACGTCGGATATAGATTCCCCATGGCCCATGGCCTACGGCCTACGGCCTACGGCTGGTTTCCCCTGGCTTTTCCCTGGCCATGGCATTGGCTTTGGTCTAGTCTGGTTCTTTTACCGCTTCCGTTCCGGCTTGCAATCTCCCAGTGTCTCTCTCTCTCTCTCTGCGCAGACATTGGCACACACCTGCCCCGCCGATCGCCCTCCAGGCAGGTGGCAACAGATTGAGGAAGCGTTCCCCCGGCCAAGTTCATTGCGAGAAAGCTGATTTTGGTCAATATATGGCTTCGCTCTAGGTTTGTGAGCCTAGGTTCGCGAGGGTGACCATGCTAGATACAAAAATCTAATTCGGGTGGCTCTCAAAGAACAGGAGTCTATGGGAGTCTTAAACGTAAAGCTACTTAGTGATCTTATTGAAATTTTAATGTAATTTCAATAAGGATTGAGAGTTACAAGAACTAGTATCACTAAAGATTAAATAATAAGAAATATTGCTATATTAAAGTCCATTTATCTATGCGAAAATATGTCAAAGTTTTGAAGTGAAGACAGTCCTATGAAGTATGTAAACCCTGCTCCTTTGGTCCACTCACAGACGTCATCCATTCACGGGTTCAGCGTAGGGCAAAGCCCATAGCCTACCGCCAACTATAGCTATTTCCTCTCTCTCTCTTGGTGCACTCTATTCCCATATCGAGTGTTTGCTAATCCAATTTCGTTGGCTGAATACTGTGACATGGACATGGAGGCAAGGTCTTGGTAGCCCAGAGGAGTCTACAAAATATCGATGGAATATCCACAAAAATGTTGGTTTTTGGCAAAGAGCAGGAGAAACAGGAGGAATCACTGAAGATCTGGGATAAAGTCATGGGTGGCCCGGGATTAGTGAGTGGGCTGGAATCGGGGAAAACGCTCTCGCCTCTCGCTGAGCAAAGCCACAAAATCTAATTAGCAATAGCCGGAAAAAATTCAGGGGCAGGGGCATGGAGAATTGGCGCAGTGAAGCGGTTTTTAACAATAGTTCGCCAGATATATCATGCCACCGAATCGCCGCTGCGTCGGAGGTTGGGAGGGGCCTCCGAATCCGCAACAGTCGTCGTCTTATCTGTGCATATGTGCTTATGATAAAACCATTCAGAGATAACATTTGATTTGTCTTCTTAATCTGGAGACGGCTACTGTTCCTCCAAGCTGCTCGTGCATTCGTTCGGCTCTTGGTCTTGGATATTTTCTAATTTATATGGTTACAGCGATCTTGGATCGGAAATTCCAAGTGCCTATTACTCATGGTTGTTTGTTATGTTTGCTGAACACTTTCCGGGCTCAACAGTTCCGAAGCTCTTATCGGACTTGATTTACTGGGGCGGCAGAAAATAGGGGTTTTAAGCCTTCTAACTTTGGGCTTGACTAGGGGCGCCCTATTAGGAGCTTTTTGAGAGAGAACCAACATTTAACAAGAATTTTAGCGGGTAAAACTATACTGTCCGAGCCCTTTTCTGTTGGTTTTAAATCTATAGATTTCTGAGGCACCACTGTATATTTTTTATTTTTAATACCGATTTGAAAAAAGAGCTAGCTGTACTATTTATGGAATATTTATTTTATAAAGTAGGCAACAAGTGGTTGTTTTAAACCTATTTTCGATCAAAAAAATTAGTTTCCTTAGAACAAATTAAAAATTTCTATAAAAACCATAACCATTATTTTCTTATTCAGATACACAGAGCCCAGCTTTATTTTACACCTTTCTTTCGTTCGTTGTTCAGAATTCAATTTATTTATAATTTATAAATTATAAAGTAGAGAAAAGCGATAGGTTTTTAGTAAAACCTTATTTAAATTTCCACCCCTTTCGTTCGGTAAGCTATTAGGAACTTTAACGAGGCTGGAAACCCGATCTTAATTATATTCCCAGGCTTTTGGTTACTCACGCATTAACTTATCGGAGGCAGGATGATTCTGACGAGATTCTCCAGGCGTTATCCGTTATCCAATCGTTAGGTTCGCTAGCACTATAGCCTAACTCCTTCGGTTTATCCGTGTGCGTTGGTTAATGTTGTTGAGTTCCCTGCCGATTTGCTGGTTTCTTTTTTTATATTTTGTTTTTCGTTTCGCGGTTTTTTGCGGTTTGTTGGTTTAGTTTGGCTTAAACTAATTTCAAAAGCATTTCGTTTAGTTGGTTTGCGGTTTGGAAAACATTTGTTTTAAGGAACGTGTGTAGAGTTGTTTATTATTATTATTTTTTTGTTATTTCTTTTACTGGTGCGTTTGTAATATATAAAACTTTCCTTTCGACTTTGTTGCGGCTTAACGTAAGTATGATACTATTTTTATATGTGGATATTTTTGCTTTGTGTGAGGGCTGTCTGTTGTTGTTGTTGTTGCTGTTGTTTGTTTATAGTTGTCAATTTGCTGTTGTTGTTGTTTTTAAACACCAGTCTGTAAATGCAACGCCAGTTTCAACAAATATTCATTGTAGTGTAATTGAAACAGTAACAGAAGAGTATGTACGACGACGACGACGACGAGCAGCACGGAGAACGACGCTAAATTGATTTCACACGAAACACTTAGTGGCTCCTTTTGAATTTAATTTTCTGCATACTTTATGCTTCTTGTATTTGTTTATTTTTCTGTATGCAGTGGAACTGCAAGTAAAGAGGGGGAGAGAAAGAAACAGAGAGATACAGGGTGATGATAAGCTAGAGTGGAGGGGTGGCAGGGCGCAGGAAACAAGTGTAAGATCTAATGGGGAAAAACAACGGTGCATGCAGTCCGCAAAATCATAATCTAATTCGAATCTCGAATCAACGGTATCTCGGCTAAGGTAAACACACAGCGTCATTGGGCAAGCAACCGACCGCCCACCCACCCCCTTTCCATAGCCCCCTCCCTTTTCAACCAGCACGAACTAGCACCTCGCCTTTGCAAAATCCCCCGGATTTCTCAAGCTGTCCCAGTTACTCCGATCCCAAGGGTTACTCCGATGTCCGGGCACGATGGGAATCGAAAAACTATAGCCCAAAACGCGACGCACTAGCTCTTTTCGCGATTCGCAGCGATTATTAAACTTTTTTTCAATCCGCCGTATCTGGTGTTTTCCTCCGGCAAGCAGTGCGCACTGCAGTGTTGTCACCCGCTATTGGCTGTTTCACTCGCACTCCCTGGAGCGGCGCACTGCTTTACGAATACACACAGAGCGACGGCGACGGGCGAGGCCAAAAACGAAAAAATTGTGGCAGAAAAGCAATTCGCCAGGATCTTGGTGCGCCGAACAATTGTTTAATCACCACGTCCTCGCCTAGCTAGTCCGCACTGGATCCTTTCGCTGATTTCAGCAAAATAGCACACTTAACACGGCGTTTTTCAGCGGATTTCGACTGCGAGCAAAATTCTTGGGGGGCCTGCCAACGGGTCTGGGACGGCTCCCGGTGCCTGTTGGGATCGCGGGGGGACGGGGAACTCGATCGCAACTCACAACATAGTCGATTTGGCTTTCTTCGCTACTCACAACATATTTAATTTTGCATTTTTCTAACGTTGACGCACGAGCGGGGTGTTTTTTTTTGGCTGTAACTCGCTAGCGATGGACTTTCGCTTTGATAACCGTGACTTCTTCGCCAGCAGCACCACCAGCGATATCTACGTTTACGGTATATTTCAGTATATTATGACTCCCCGTAAATATTCTAAGTTAACACCCCTCTAAAATCATCTTATCCATTAGGTTCGCCTACAATTCCATTCTTTATAACAAAGTCAAGATCATCTAAAAAAATATGTTATTGGGATTCCAGTTGGGATTTACTTTTCAATTTTGTGTCTCTAGGAGTTATCGATTACGATAACAATTACACAACAATGATGCCAGTAACGTATGGTATTGATTGGCAGCACTTTTTAGCTGAAAAAAAGCTAAATAATTGTAATGTTCTATTCTGCAAAAAATTAATTTCTTTAAAATATCACAATTTTACAATTTAAAATTGTATTATTATTATAATTTTTTAATATAATTTTTCTATAAATATTCGATTTTTATCAAGTTTGCATATTTAATGAAATATTTCTCTCTTTAACAGGGAATTAATATGGTTGTGTCAAATAAAATATTTGGGGAATTTTTTTTATATAAATAAATAAATTCTTTTTAGGCTTGCCGATCGGAGCTATTAGCTTAATACATATATAGGATATAGGATAATAGTCTTGGTTAGGACTTACCCGCAGTTGAGGACACTCAGTTACCTTCCGTTGCAGCACCGTAGACTTGGCCGAGATTCCTTTCGAATGAAGAGATTCTACACTCAGTTATTTACACACTTTTTAACACACGATTATTAACACGGGTGAACGGGTGGAAAGCCGCGAACAAACTGAGGCTGCTCCGGCGAGTGGCCTCTACTTATAGGTGCGAGAGATGTGTAGAGATTGAGATAGATCGAGATAGAGAGGGAGAAAGAGAGCGAGATTGAGAAAAAGGCTGACGTGGGCAAACTGAGCCTGAGAGTTGCCCTTATTTATGGGTGTGAGAGATGGATAGAGATTGAGATAGATCGAGAGAGAGAGAGAGAATCAGTGAACATAGAAAGAGACAGAGAGAGTTAGATAGAGGTAGAGAAAGATAAATCAAGACAGCAACGTAGAGAATTATAGAGGCATGAGTGCGAGAGAGAAAGAGATAAAGAGAGAAATAGAGCCAGAGTTTGCGAGAGAGATATAGAGAAATTGACAGAGACAGATAAAAAGTCGAGAAAAAGAGATGTACATATATATATGAAATAACAATTCTTTCTTTATTAAAGTGAGTCGAACTAATGTTCCGTCAATTGGCTAAGGACAACGCTCAGGAAAATAAGTGAACGAAGAATTGGTGAAGGAGTCATCGCCGACCCTATAAATCATAGGTAAATTTTTCTCAATCTCGCTCTCTTTCCCCTCTCTCTCTCTCTCGATCTATCTCAATCTCTATTCACCACTCGCACTATAGAGGCAAATCTCAGCCTCAGTTTTTCCACGTCAACATTTTTCTCAATCTCGCTCTCTTTCTCTCTCTCTCTCTCTCTCGATCTATCCCAATCTCTACCCATCTCTCGCACCTATAAATAGAGGCGACTCGCCGGAGCAGCGTCAGTTTGTCCGCGGCTTTCAACCCGTTCACTCGTGTTAATAATCGTGTGTTAAAAAGTGTTTTACAACCTGTGAAGAACCTCTGAACTCGAAAGGATTTAATTATTGATGAATCTCCGCCACGTCATCGGTGTGGCGACGAAAGGTAAGGAGTTTCCTCAAATGCGGGTAAGTCCGAGTGTAACTATTATCCTATATCCTATTTACAAAGCTGATAGCACCGATCGGTAAGAGCAAAAAGAATTTGTTTGTTAATATAGTGCTAGCAATTGGTTATAAACTAAAAGCTAACTTATTAATTAAGAACATTAGGTTATATGGGCTACCGCTCGACTGAAACTAATGTAGGTATTAAACTTATGTACTACATTTTCACTGCTTGCTTGCGTCTTTATTTAAAGGTGCTAAATAAGTTGATTAATTTAAGAGCATTATAGACACTCCAAATAAATTGTAAAATTTCTTGTTTTATACTTACCGAGCAATATACATAGTTTATTTGTATGATTGTTGAAAACCCAGTAGTCAGATTAAAAAAAAAAAACTTCAGTTTATTTAATCTATGTTTTATTTGCATCTCTGTAAATTATTATCATTTTGTTCAATATGTTCATGCGATAAATAAGTGTTTAAATTAATTAAATAAAATTAAAATAATAACTTTACAGTGTGCACAATTTAAACAATTATTTCGGGTCGTGTGATTTACAATCGAGAGTTAAATAAAAATAAAAACATCGAATCGATCGGTTAGTGACTATTGGATTGTGTTCGTGTTATAAAGCTGCGGCTAGTTCGAGTCTCTCGGACGATAATTAAGAAAACAAAATACAAAATACAAATTAAAATACAAATAATCGCTACACGTTAGGGTTTGTGTTACTTGAAAATAAAATTTCCATAAAGAAAACTCGGGGACAGACAACTGGTAACGTCGAACGTCCAAAAGTGAATTTCAGCTGGCCTTTTTTTTGCATCGCCCCAAAATTACACTCAATTGACTATAAAAAACTCGTACTACAATTCGCAAAATACACATACAAAAGGTACTCCTCCTTCTCCTCCGACTTTTGATTGGTTTAACAATTACTCTGGCTTTCGAGTGATATGCGTTACATTTTTCTGTGATTTGCCTTCAACAAATTACAAATTAGATACGTTTTGTTCGCATTAATTAATTATGAGCACAATAATAGGATTAACAAATAATATATGTATATGTATACGTAGTTTTATGCTTTAGATTTTGTTGTTGTTGTTCTTGTTGAAACTTAGAACTAAAAAATAATGTTTGAAACATCTTCAAAAATATTCCCTCCTCTCTCTCTGCTGCGTTCTCGTGTTTCTTTTTTCTCTTTTAACAATAATTTAATTTTAATTTCTAATGTATAATTTATGGGTTGGAAGCACTGCTCGTACAATCGCTGGAAAGATCGTTAATCCAAGGGGGAGACATTTCACAAAACAAGAATTTATTAATATTGAACAAAAGTAGAGGCAGCGCTCACAAAGAAAATTTTGGCCGAACGTTTAAGATGGGGGGGGGGGGATCGGATATCCGTTTCAGAAAGTGTGTGGTTTATAGTTTAACTGAAGTTGCTGTTGCTTTCGCTTTTGCTGCTGGCGCCGTTGCTGGTTCGTTGCTAGCTCGGTGGCTCCTCCGTAAGCCCTCGCCTCCTCCGGCTCAGATGGGGCGCGTAAAGTTGGCCGGGAACAGGCCCTTCTCGGTGGTGCCCTCCTTCTGACCCATCAGCCAGCCCTCCTCCTGCAAGTGGGTAATGAAGAACTGCACTCAATAAAGACAGGAAGTGCCGGTGTCTGCATACGGCGCGGAGGGGGAAACTAGCGCGTGCAAAGCTCAAGGGGAATCGTGGAGCTTCGGATGCTTCCGAAGATGTGGTATTGATGCTCTTGAGGGGTTAACTATTATTTGTATATATATTTTCAAAGATTTATGGCCAAAAGATCCACAAAGTATCTCATTTCATTAAAGATTACATTACTTTTTAATATCACACACAAAATCATCAATAAAAACCCTAAAGCAGCCTTACTCAATTGACTTTACCTGATCCTCGGGATCATCGTACTCGATCACCCGAATGGTGTCTCCAATCTCGAAGCTCAGCTCATCCACATCTTCCTTGACGTAGCCATAGGTAGCCTTCACACGGTACAGAACGCCGGCCGGCAAGTCAGCGGTGTTGGCATCTGTTTCCAAGAGAGAGACACAAAAGGATACTATAGCTTAGGATCTGCTCGATAGTTAACCAATCTAGAAGGACTCGTGAGTCACACACACAGTGTACATCGAAATTTGCATAACCGTGTTTTTAGTAGACAAACAAACGCACGCAAAGGAACACAACGTCAACGCAATCCTGGCCAGAAATGGGTTAGTGTGCGCGTCGAGCTCGTTCTCAGGCCTTTTTTTTATTGAATGGTTAGTTTTGGATGAGTTTTTAAGGTTTCCCTTTTGTTGGGCAATAAACCAAAGATAAACTGAACTGAAAAGCAGCGTACGTGCAGGCAATGATTTGTTTTTAATGAAGGTTTGATTATTTTTTTTTAGATATTTGTACGATGTAACCTACGTGTTGTATGTAGATTTAGAATTAGATTTAGAAGGACACCTGCCACCAAGGAAGGGCTGCCCTCGTCCCGAATTAAGACTAGATGAAGTGTGTGGCTTACTCCAGACTAGAGGTACACGAAACGAGATAGAGATACTGAATGGCAAATAGAGATACATAGATGCACAGCCCGGGAAATGAGTTTAATCCTGTTGCTTCTCTCTGGCGGGATGGATGGATGCCCCTTGCAGCATGCCACGCACACATCATCGCTTTACATCGCTTTATATTACACAATACACAGAGGGAGTAGTCCTCACAATAATCACAGGAAACTAGTGTCAAGCTTAGTGCACAGATATTAGACTTGTTCCCAAGGAAACAAAGTGAAATAGAGAGAAAGATACTACGACAGAGATGTACAGTAGAAGTGGTAGTGAGGGAAGCGACGACCCAGTGGACGACTCGTTTCGAGGTTTACTCACCAGCGGGCACCTCGTAGATGCGTTCGTCGTCTTCCTCAAACGGATTCTTATTGGGATTAGTTACGCTGTGCCTACTAGGTATGGGTCTACTGTTCTGACTTGTGCCTGTGCTGCTGCTGCTGTTCTTGGTAGTGACTGTGTCTGAACCTGAATCTGATTTGGATTTGGATTTGATTTCTGTATCTGCTGATGTAACTAAGTGCTTGATGGTGTCTGCGTTGGTGGTGACTGTGCCCGTGTCTGTGTCGGTGTCATTACCTAATTTCTTCTGCTTGTGCTCCTCGATGGAGTTGCCGTTGTTGGCCGCCGCTTCGGCAGCTGCCTCCGCATTGCTGCTGTTGGTGCTGGGCAGTTCCTTGGGCTGCTTGCCGCCGCCCTCCTTGGGATTAATAGTAGTCGTCGTCGTCGGCGGTTCATTGTTGTTCCCGTTCACCTGGGGCGTTGCTGCTGCCTCTGCTGCTGCTGCGGCTGCAGGTGTGGCTTCTGCTCCTTCAGTGCCATCGCCAGCTCCTGCCTGCTTCGCCGCCACTGCCTTCTCACTGACCTTCTCCTTCTCCTCGGCCGTGGGCGAGGTCTGTGTGGTTGTGGTCGTCTGTGTGACGCTGGCATTAAGGCCACTGAGGTCGGGACGCTCTGCTGGCTTTGCTGCGGTCGCCGACACACCGTTCTGCGCGGGACTCCTGCTGGAAGCTGGCGGGGAATCCGGTGTCGGTTCTGGTGTTGAAGAAACGGAATCAAATCTCGGCTCTTGCAGCGACGAGCTGGTGGAGGTTGCTAATTGTTGCAGGTTTTTGTATTCGTATTTCGTTTCGTTTCGCGTGTTTTATTTTTTCATTTTGTATTTTATTTTTTACGTTGTGATGTATGCAGTTTTTTGTTTTTGTTTTTTTTTTTTTGTTATATCATTCGTTTGTTTACATTGTGGTTAGAGAGCATCATTCCAAAACAAAAGATTAAATAAAAAAGAGAGAAAACAAATCAAATAAAACTCAGGACATGCAGAGGGACAAAAGGGTTGGGGCAGGGAAACTCAATCAGAACTCTTGGAGAAGCAGCAAAAGAACATGCAACATTCCATTTGACCATTGTCCACATTGTCAGTCGATGGCCACCTGGGTTAACCTCATTTGCAGGGCTTCCAATCTCGTCTTTTTAGCAGGGAGCAGAGGCATACAAAGGGGGAATCCCAAACGTGTATTTATAGTACTTAAGTTTAGAGCTAACCCAGATCGCCAGACCTTATTTACAAACTAAAGTTTTGTCTACAAATGGAATGTTCTTGCAATGCCAAAAAAGTAGATTTTAGTTTTAGTTGAAACTCAAAAACGGATAGTTAACATAATTAGTTGAAAGGAAAAGCAAAAAATTTCCTATAAATTGCCAAAAACATTATCATCAGCAGAGCATATGCATTGTATATATAATATATAGTATATAGTATATGTTTATACAGATAATCTATATGTTGTGTATAATATTGAGCTCTTTTTTTTTGTATAATACATCGTCATCAGTTCAGAAAAATATATTTTAAACTTTAATGGATTTTTTGGTTTTTAATGGGATATAATATTGGGTACGTTGATTGTTTGTACAGTGTTTTGAGCAATTTATAATGATTATTTTTTGTTTTGTTCGTTAGGAAAAGAACGATATAAAAAACGTAGAAACGTAGGAAATCAAGGAGAAGCAAAGAAACAAAAGAATTGATAAATAAACAGAGGATACTTATTTAGTTCTCAGAGAGGGAGTTCCCAAAAGAGAGAATCTGAGAATGGCGGTGGGTGGGTTTTTATGGTTTGGAAACCCTTTTCGGGCGAACTTACGGCTGTTTGCCAGACTGGAGCCACCATTGGTGGTAATCTGATTCTGATAGTTGCTGTTGATGTTGGCGTTGTTTAGCTTGCTGACCGGCGACTCCACGGGACTCGATGTCTTGATGGGATTGCCTGTTTTGTGAAGAAGGAGTTTATTTATATATACTTTTATGCTTCTATATATGAGCAAACATACTCGTTTGTTTGCGTAGCGTATTGGAGCCGCGCTGCGATTCTGTGGCCAATTTATCGACGATAGCTTCCAGTTCCGAGTAAATCTTTTTTTGGGAAAACAATCATAACAATATGTTAGTTTTTGGGGTTAGAATAGCAAAAGTTATACATTATCCTGCTTAAATTTTGAATAATAAAAATTAGAAAGACAAAACCTATACATATCAGCGGGTTGAACTCTCCTTATTTCATTCTGGCTCTTAACTCTATATTTTATATGTATAACTTTGGCTGCTATCTTGAATTCCCTTGTCAAATCCTTTACTAAGATCTCTTTAGTGTTCATAACCCACCTTGGCCGTTTCGTTGTGGAACACCTGTTCTGTGGCGAAAAGCGTTTGCAAGTTTGTGACCAGAAACAGTATCCTCGAGTCGTATAAGGCGGGCAGCTCATCGTGCAGTTCCGTGTTCAGGATCTCGTAGGTGCGTCTGGCCTCCTCCAGCTGTTCGCGTCCTTTGGTTAGCTGTTAAAGTATAACATATTCTCTAATTATTTAAATATTTACACAATATATTTCAATACCCAACCCACCTTGACATCATCCTTGCGCTTATTGGCATTGGCCTGCAGATTCTGGAAGGAGTGACGTTGGCCATCGTAGTCAATCAGCTTGCGATTGCGCTTCTCCACTTTTTTCTACAAGAAAAATGGATTTTCAAATCTCTATTTTACTTCGTTAAAAGTCCCAACTGATTGCTACCTTCATTTCGGGAAACTGTCCGGTGTATGTGTTGAGGGGAATGAGCACTTGGTCACCCAGTTTGTGCGCAAAATCCGCCCATAGGCTCTCCGAGGCGCCAGTCTGTGCCTGCAGGGCATCGTAGCCGCTCCATTGTGGCTCATAGATCTCGCAAACGGCATCCATCAGGGTCTTGGAGGCGGTTTGTGCAGCTGTTTTGTTGTAGAAACATATTATAAACATTAGCTTTAATAGCCGGTATAGAAGCTTTAATTTGATGTCTTACCACGAACACATCTTATGTAGTTATTGAACTCCTTTTGTAATCTGTTCGCACTGGCCTGCTGCCGGTTGAAGTTGTTCAAGTGATCGTCGAAGATTTCATCTGCAGTGCGATCGACTTTGCCCAAGTTTTGTAGAATCTGTAAGAAATAAAGGATTGATTAATACGGTTGATATAAAGATATGATTTTAGGTTTAAATATAAGCCGGGAAGTCACATTTTCAAAGCTTTTAGGCTTGAATATGAATAAAATAATAATTATTATGACTTCTAAAAGCATATTCGACTTGATTTTTCGTTGAAAAATTAAATGATTAATTATATAATGCTAAAAACATTGAAATATATTTTTAAAGAGCATTCAAAACTTGTATTTAAGCCACAAGTTGTTGTCAAATTTCGAAATTCAGTTGACTTGCGTAGGATCAAGGTCGGTCAATAGCAGCATTGCGAATTCCAATTGTTTCGGAATGTGGGCAGCAGCAGCATTAAACTCGACTTGACTTCACTCATTCAAGCATTCAACTTTGGCAAATTAACAAATGGCTGAAAGAAACCCATTTGACAGCATTTTCTTCTGATTCATTGGGTGGAGGAAAATGTGGAAAAGGCCTCTAAATCTGTTGGCACTTGCGGATCTTATCTTCGGCAAAAACTTATACACATCCACACTCACAATCTGTTTGAATTTGGGTTAACAACGATGGTATAGTTCTTCTTTATTCTGCCTTTGCCTCTGGTCAATTTGTGGCACTTATCCGGGCCACAGTTAATGGCCTCTCAGCGACCAATTAAAGAGAACCCCAAGAAGCGGACAGAGACGAGGGGCAGGAAGTGTGCTTGGAGGTGGAAAGAATCACCGAAGGCACGTCGTCGTTGACAACGCAGCCTTGTAACAGTTTTCATCATTACTCTTACAGCGCCGTTGCCGCCCACGTCTCAAGAGTCAGAGTGACTTGCTCTCGTCTCGGCCATCTGTGCGTATACGCAACCAGCGGAGATAGCCCGCCAAATAGATAAGCGAAAAATATACTCTATTTGCCGAGATCCAACAAAATGCTGGCCAAATATTTGAGGCCATTCCACCAGTCCTATCTGAACTGGCCAAAAACACAAAATATACAAAAAAAAAAATAAAGGCCAAAGGAGATAACAAGGTTGGCTAATTGAATTTTGCGCACAACGCTCGGGAGATAGATAATTAGATACAAATACCTGCTGCAGTCATTGTTCATTTAAATAGGTGCACGTGGAAAAAAATGATATTAGGGGGGTATATTTTGAGATATTTTATGATGAAATATAAGGAAATTGATCATTCTGGGCAAGTATATCGAAAGGATATGTTCAATACGAAGAGTGTGTCGATAAATATATTGCGTTTATTACCGAAAATAACGTAAACATTTACTTATCGATATTTTAAATATTGAAAACAACCCATTTAACATTAAATAATCGATATTTTGGATAAATTTGAAAATTATTCAACCAATTTTAATTTGTTGTTTTGATATTTCGATATATCACGTAGAATATTGATTTATCCTCATGTTTAATGTTAAAATATCGCTACATTATCGATTTTTTCTATCTACCAAAAGTAATACTTCAAGAAATCGTTTTATCGACATATTGTTCTTAAATAATAATTAATATCTATAAATATAAATCAACTTCAATCCATAATTAAAAGAACATAAATAAAATACGACAATAATATGCATGATACATGTTTAAGAGCTTGTAATATATATTTCTTATAAATTTCTCATTTCTTTACTCCCCGGAAAATATAATTTTTCAATTACATTTCTTGTTGTGTAGCTTTAAAGGCGACTCAGTCGGTCGGAAGTTTCGATTCCCACTTCCTCTAAAGGCCAAGCAGGTTGCTTTTTTTGTTTGTCCTACTCTTTTTTTCGACAACTCCGTTAAGCCCGTTATGAGTGATTGTCAAATGAGCCGCGACATGTGGCACGCATTCGGAATTAGCCAAGTCAAAACGTTGGGGAACAAAAACCAACTGAATGAGGAACAAGAACGTGAAAATGCCCTTCCGTCAGCATATCTTATCGGAACAGCTCTTTGAAATTCCAACAGCTATTTTATTGGCCAGTTCCGTGATGTTATAATGTTAATGCCTAGAGTACTACAGAATCATATGAATTAAGGAGTTTAACAATATTTACAAGCTGCTTACATATATGACCCAGTCAAAGTTCCTTCGTGGCCAGAAGAGTATCTCTCTGCATATTTTCAGTCAGTGCAGCTCCGTCGAATGAACCTTTTATGGCTAGCTGTCGCTATTATGGCTTAGCCAAGAAACCTGTTGCCGCCTTAAGACGTTTTAATGACCATTTTCGTAATTGAAGCCGAACGAACGGTGGTCTGGGCTCTTTCTGGTTAAGGCTTTGTTTACCGCACTTCCCTAGTTGGTTCGATCTGTGTGTAAATCGGGAACCTCTGGCAGTGAGTCAGTGAATACCATCCATCCATCCCATAGATAGTCGTATTAAAATATATACCTATATATTATCAAATCGGGAGTTTGCCAGACAAAGATACTGATACTGTGGGATTCTTTTGTTGCCAAGGCTGGTGGTTTCCTTATCAAACTAATTTTGAGGGAGGGGTTTGGTGGCAAGCAAACAAGGACAGTTGTGGCTGGTCACTTCCGTTTCGCTTTGAGGTTGCTTTTGGCCCATGTGTAAGGTCTGTCACAGTGGTTTGCGTCATCGAATTCTATTTTATATCTTTCTTTTTGGCCATTTTCATCTCGTATATTTTGAGGTGCGTGTACATATAGAGGAAGAGAGCAGCGGTGTGGTCTCTATATACACAGAATGTCTGCCTCTGCCTCTGCATATTTTGTCACTTATTTAAAAACTGACGTCGCCCGCCTTCTTATTCGATCTCTGGTTCTCTGTGCTGCTCTGTTGCTCTCGCAATCTCTTGCTAAAAAAATCATACTCTATACGCCTAGACATGTCTATATATATATTTGTCTATCTATATGCCGGTTTCACATACATTTGGTAACTGAAAAATCCAACCACGCATATGCAACATGTGCGTTTTCGGATTTTCTTCGCGGGGGATCTCTGTCGACCACAAAATTGCCCAAAATTGGGTCACAAAAACTTCAAAACCAAGCCAATAAATGTTAAAACCACGAAAGGGTGGATCGGTTTATTAATATGACTAGGAAATTGGCTATGAAAGGGTGAGCCCACACAGCAAATATTATAGATGATTTTAAATATTGAGCGATTGTCTAGGAAATTGAGTCAAGATGTTTTATGTTCTATGCTAATAAATCTTCAAAATATAAGATCTTTAAGAAGTTAAGATAATGTTATGTATTTCACAATGGTTCGTAAACTATTTCTTGATCATTTATTAGTTATTCGTTATCAGTTTTGAATTGATTGTGTTTAATCATTATAATTTAAAGATTTAATATTGATTAAAATACATAAGTACTTCTTTTTTAATCATATTTTTAATTAGAGATGTATACTAAACGAAAAAGAAATAGTAATTATAAAGAAAATGAACAAATCATAAGGCGTTATGCATCTTATAAATTTATGTTGCCTTTTCTAATAACCCCTTAAAGTATATAATTTCCATGAGAGCTTATTCGGTAACCAGATTAAACTTTGTATTCAACAAGGAAATACTTGATATATTCAACCAATTGATACCCTCTTAAGGTTGATATTTCTTCGAGTGCACTTCTGGCCAGCCTGCAGTCAAACGTGGGCTTAACTTTTGGTTAACTTTCGGTTAACCAGTTCGGCCCCGTCTGGCAGTTGAAAGATAATAAAAATAAAAGAGAAACAGCAACGACCTCGACCAATAGTGGAAAATGTCTTGTTTTGGTTTTATGTGCAGATTCGGGCGTAGGATGTGGGCCGTAGGATGGCTATACGGATGACGATGACAACATCGCACAGCTGCTGAGGGGGGATTGGAGTATCAGCGAATCGACTGCACATTTATACATACTCGTACGTAAAAATGCAATCAAACATAATGAAATGAAACAAACAAGAGCTGAGAGCACATCGGGCCAAGTGGGGCATGTTCACTCGCTTTGGCCATAAGCAGACGTTGGCCCAGTTTGCCAGGAATGCACAGACGGTGGCAGTTGCAAGCAAAAACACATACTAACACACGCCACAGAGTGCAACAAGTCTGGTTATCGAATGCGACTCAATGTGCACTCTATCTGGGGTTAGTTTATTTAATATTCTGTATATTTACAATGATTTTGCAATTGAAATATTTTACAGCACATATTTTGACATACTTTTTATGGGAAATGAGTTCTAAAAGTCATTATTAGATGATTTATGTAGCTTTAAACCCTTGTTTTTGGTTTAAAATTTACTAAACCGCTTGTATTTAAATGTTTGACTTATTTTGACACATTTTGTATGAGAAATTTATTCTAAAAATCATTATAAGATGATTTATGTATATTTAAACCCTTATCTTTGGTTTAAAATTTAGTAAACCGCTTAGATTTTAGTGTTTGAACTTAATTACTACAGCTAAATATAGCTTTCGAGCTAAGATTTAATTATTTTGACTTAGTTACTCCCGCTAAATATAGTTTTGGGGCCATTTCTTTTCTCTCATCGACTTATCTTGATATCAAGCTCCCAAACTCATCCCTTAAAATGCCACTATAATGCCACTATATACCATATTCCCTAGTTAATGTAACCCATTGTCTGAAACAAGTAAAAGATACAAGTATCTGCGAGTAGTAGCCCTGCATATATCCACATTGTCCACTTATACTGAGAACAAATAACAGACGCAGAACAATTGCAAAAAACCGGGCATAAAAAAAGAAAGAAAAATAAAAGAAAAGAAAAGAAATGAGAGAAAAACTAGTAGAAATTGGCATGAATAATGCGCCCGCCGGCGAAAAGCGAGAGAAATGTGGAAATGTGCCATGACACGATGGGACCAGCGACCGACCAGAGAAGAGGCACCTCTTGGACCTCTTGCCTTGTGCCGGTGTTGAGGCCGCCGTCTGGTTTAATGACATGTATCTGTAGCTCACAGATATATGTATAGTTATATCTGTATGTCAAAGACCTAACCCATTACCACAAAAGTACGTTTTTCTTTAACCACCTTTTTTCGTATGAGTTTTTCTGTTGGATTTTTCCCACTTGTTGCCCCGTTCGGTTAGCGGTGCTTATTGCTCGCTTACTATATATCGATGATGACAGCAAGAAATTATTTTTTGTGGGCTAAAACCGGTTTTGCACCTCGTAGATCCGATCCCGACTTGCGGTCTCTCCCCCGCCAAGTGTCATGTGACAAGTGAGATCCGAGATCCGACATATGGTTATGGTAATAACGATTAATAATGACTGCAAATGGCCATTTAGCCTCAAGAAACAACAAAAACTGAAATGGTTCGAAATGGAAAGCTTTACATTTGTAAATCAAATTCCATTTCGATCGGATTGCGCAACGCAACACCGATAAACGATATTAATTCCATTCCAATCATTTTGCATAATCTCCGCTCGGGTCTCTCCTTTCTTTCTCTTGCATTTCTTCCCGCTCTTCGGGGGCTTTCTTCTTCAGGCAAGTGGAAAGTGAAACTCGTTTCCACCTCCAGACCGTAGACCGTAGAAAGTTCGGACTCCGGAGAAAGAAGGGAGATGGGGAATCACAAACAGCAGCAAAGAAGAGCCGAGGCGCCGTCATAGAAAACTAATATTTATCCCACATGCATCGAATGGGTTTCGAGATGATGTTTGCAGTCGGCAGGGGCTGGGGCTGGGGCCGCCTCTTGTCATGTGATTTATCAATTAGCATTAACCATTTGCCCGTCGAGCTGAAGAAGAAAACGCTCTGCTCTGGCCGCGGAAATTTCGCCGCTGGATTCTAGTCAACTAGTAACTTGGGGAGTAGCTCGCTAATTAGTAGAGAAATCTTTCGCCAAACGAGTTTTGGGGACTGGGAATGGGTGTGCACTACGACAAAAAAGTTATGAAATATGAACAGGAAAGAGTTGGGGATTAGAAGATATACGAGGGAAAATATATACGAAATTACCAAAGGAAAAAGTTGAAGATTAAGAGATATATTAAGAATATATGCGAAATTACAACGGGAAATAGTTGAGGACCCGAAGATTAATAAAGAAAAAATATACAAGACATTACATTAAGTGAAACCAAAGTTTATATGAAGAATGCGCTTAAAATTCTGAAGTCTGAATTTGGCAGAGAAGTTTTCTGAAGATCTTTCACAAAGTAAGCGAAGAAGACTGATGTAAAAGCCACCTTTTGCACTTTTCTTCTGATACAGGCACAACTCTTTTAAATTTATTGGTTTTTAATCAAGAAAATGTGTTTCTATATTCTTAAAAAAAATAAATATTACTAAATGAAAGATAGAAAACCCTCGTGTAATTATTACAAGTAACCCAAGTAACCCCTATTAATTAAATCCACAACTTTTACTCAATTTTCTCTGTGTAAAAAGACCCAACCATCATTCATCTGTCTGAATAAATATAGTCAATAAATATAGCTGCGCATATTCCGTAAATCGTTTTCAGAGTTTATTTGAATATCTTTGGCAACCGATTTTTATTGCAAACTGAATTGTTAATTAAGCCTTTATGCTAATTGCATGAATTAAAATAGCTTGGTATTATATTTTTTATTTATACCCAGCACTTTCATTTGGCACTGCATTTCGAGTGGAAAACGTTTTCACTGAAGCCAGGCCAAACATTGGCTCTTGTTGTTATTTTCGAAATAAATAGAAAACAAAATAGAAAATAGAAAACATGGCAGGCTAATTGCAGGTGGAATACGAATGGGTTTGGTAAACACAGAAGCAGCAGCAGCACTGAGCAGCAAACTAAAATGCAGAGCAGAGAGCCACGGCTCAACCGGATATTCCGGGGGGATTGTCCGGTATGGAGACTGGTTTTTCTTAATTTTTTTGTATTTTAATATCATTAAGAGTATCGGCTATCGATTAATAAATAAATAAAAAGCTTCCGCTGAGCACACGCACACGCGGCGACAGTTATTTAAGCTTCAGCTGTGTATCTCGCAGATACTCGGATACCTTTTTGCAGCTAGACAAAAGCGGCACATTTACGGTCGTTATTGCACGACGACAGGTTTTTGCGAATTGTTTTTAAGTGTCTCTCGCTCGTGGCTGTGTGTGCGAACGCCGCCTTAATAATATCTGAGTATCTAAGTAGCCGAGTATCTGCTTATGCAATGGCGAGAACTTTTCAGCCGATCACGTTCACGTCTGGAGAAAAATAAAATATATAAATCCCCTGTACATCTAGCTGGGGAATGTGACAAATTCACGGAAAGATTCTTTATTACTCATTTAGTTATTATACTACTTTATTTTTTAATGAATTAATCTAATGGCATCTCTTAGCCTTGGCTAGAACATTTTGGGTCACACAAGTCTTATGGCCATGCTAATCGATCACAAGCTATTGAGAAAACCAAAAGCACACAAAACATATATTCGAAATGTTCTCGTAACTCACAAATATTTGTGAATGCGGTCAAATCATGAGCGAATACTTAGCACTAATCGCTGGAAGTATGGCAACCGCATGTAGTTGGTTTCTATATCTCCAGCCATCGGTGCCTTTGTGTCTCATTCATTGTATCTCCGTATCTTTGTATCTCGCTCGTTTTTTAGCATTGAAGCGCCAAGTGAACTCACTAAAGTCGGTGAGCCGGCTGCCATTAGAGATCATTCAAGACGGCGGAGACTCCACGTGATTTGCATAGATAAACGAAACACAAAGTGTAGTTTATGGCACGTGACGGAGTTGGATTTTCAGCTGGATATTCGGCTGGAAATCACTAAACAGATCGTTAACAAATCGCTCGCAAGAATCACTCGGCCGTGGTAAGTGGGTCAAGAGCAATGGAAATGGTCTACCAATTTGAATACGTTTTTTTTTTAGTTCAATGATTGCTCCATTAGGCTTTTAATATTTGTATTTAAAAGTACTTATTACAATTTTTATATTTAAAATTAAATGTGGCCTAATGTGGCTTAAGGTTTCTTGATTTTTTTTAGTCTGAAAGTGACAAAAAATTTTAATAATTAACTAGAAAGGAAGCTAACCTCGGCACGCCGATGCTGATCAAGAATACATAGGATTTATAGGGTCGGAAATGAATCTTGCACATTATTCTGTGCTTCTGACCAAAATCTTTTAATTAGTTTTTAATTTAACAAACAATAATGGTATGTACTAACTTATAAATATATATATTAAATATAAGTTTCAAACGTAACTCAAACTAAAAAGTTCTTCCGGTTTTCCACACATTTACTCATCGAACTGATCCAGTTTTAGTGCCTTTAAATTACTTTTAAAACGCTGCATAAAATACATTTAAAATCCATTTGTTTCCAAACTCATTTAGCTATCAAATTGATATAGCGCCAGTGCCCTTCACATCGATCTGATATGATAAGTATATATGGTCGTTGCATAACCTGGTCACGGTTAACCCGCACTCACTACCCAATACTTATTTCTTGGTGTGAATAAACTCGAAACAAAACAGAAATAAAAAAAAAACAATTCACGTGATAAGAGCGGAATAGAGAGAAGTTATATATACATATTTACCTATAAAGGTGGAATTTTTTGGGGGGTGCTGCAGTGGGGGACTCGGAAATTCCATTACAGAAACCATGAAACAAGAATGTGGAGCTAACTTATCAGCGTGACCGAAGTGAATTGTTTGTTTCTTGTGCCATAATAGGCAAATCTCAACGATAAGAGTTTGAGTTTCTTCATTTATTTTTGCGGCACAATCAGAAATGAAAATATCACGCATACGTCATGTTGAGCAGACTTTAATTTGGAGCTGCTTACTGGCCGATAGAGATATAGATTTAAAAAATCAAAGAAGACTACAGAAAAGTTAAGCAAAGATTTACAATAAAAAATAGGTTACAGCTTACGCATCACTGCCGATTGACAATATTTTGTTTGCTTTAACTTTTCTTTTTCATTTTTCTTCCCAGGCTATCTCACATTCCGGCTCTCTCTCTCGCTCTTTATCTCTATCTTTACACACGTTTCACAATTGCAAATTGTGCAAAAGTCAGTGAACTGCTTTTAATTACAAATCCACGCAGCTGTGCTCGCTGCCAGAAAAAATACATTGCATTACGAAAAATATTTACAAAACGCTGCAAAAGTGAATTTTCCACTTGATCGAAGACCGCTTAGAGCTTAAAGGAAAATGCGCTGAGGGAGATTTCTTCAAAAAATAATGCATGAAACGAGCTCTGGTGCAGTCAATAAACATTTTATATAAATTTTATTTATAGATCGGGTTATTATTCTCACTCTATTAGCTGCTGTACTGATCGTACTTAAATTCTGACCATGTTTTGTCCCAATTTTCAACAATTTGATTATTTGCATTGCAGTGTTCGCCTTGCCGGCTTTAGTGCACATTCTCAATTGCTCAGCATTTCGGACAATTTCCAAGAATCAAGACCCCAAAAAAATTATACAATTAAAATGATAAACACGAGAACAAACCGCAGAAAGCACACACGCTGCCTGCTGCTGAATTATGCAACTGACATTGAAAAAGTCAAACGGAGATGGGATGAACCCAGCCTGCCCTGTGTGCCGTGCAAATCCCATTGAAATTAACTGCTTCCCTCGCCGCAGCCTCTGAAAATTGCACAAAAACGCTTCTAGAGCACTGGAAAATTGTTCATAACCTCGGCCAGAGTGGCGGGAAATCATCGGCAAGTGCATTTTACGGTGAGGCTGCAGTTGCTGCTGCTGCTGATGGTGGTGGTGGAGCTGCTGATGCTGCTGCTGGTGGGGTGCAATCCAACAATCCAACAATTGTCCCTGATTGGGCAATAGCACAAAAAAAAGACGATAGAAATGACTGCGGCTGCAGAGGAGAATGAAATGCGAAGGTTGCCAAACAACCGGCACGAATGCGCCCCCTGCCGCCAGAAAGATGAACTGATGCAGGTGCTACACTACAAAAAATAATTCTCTATTACTGGGAGATCTTTCTGTAAAGTTGTTGTGTCAAAATTAGCAAAAGATATCATAATAAGTAGCAGAGGAATGAACAATTCTAGTATTAAGTCAAAAGATCTTATCGCTGAACTTGTACTTGGGAATTTTAGCTGCAATGCTTGTGAAAAATATACACAAAACTTCTGAAGCTAAAGAATATCTAAAAACTGTATCTGTTAGAAAACTTTATGTTCAAAAATTCCTGATAAATGCCATAAAAAGTAGTAAAAGAATGCAAATTTCTAGTATTAGGTCAATAGATCTTGTCTCTGAATTCGAACTTGGGAATTTTAGCTGCAATGCCTTAGAAAAATATACACAAATTGAACCATAACAAAACTATAGACCTATGAAGCTAATTAAAACATAGAAAACATTTTATAATCAATAGAAACAAATCAAATATGGACTTATTTCTTTTAATATATTTAACACATGTTGTTATACACTTCCCATTTTTTTTTTTCAGTGCAGGTTGAGGAAAATGAGGAGAGTATGGGGTTCGAAGCCCGATGCAAATTTTGAACTATGCTAATTCCGATGCTAATACCCAAACACATACATACACCAAAGCCGTGTTCATTTGAGCGTAACAAGCTAAAAAACTAAATATACAAAAAAATAGAAAAAAAAAGCGTGAAAAAAACCGAAATGAGAACGAAACAATTAAGCTGCAAAAGCTTCCAATACATTTACGTAACCCACTATGTATGTTATTCCCCACGATAAAAAGAAAGTTTGTCTCCCGCCCAAAAACCGTAAGTAGCTGCATTTGAATTTCCATTAATATTTAAATTTATAAAAAATATAAATATTTCGCCGATTGCGCAAGTTGTTGAAACGCAGTTAAAGTATCTATAAACCGGTTTCGAGGGTACAAAAATAATTATTATAACAAGTTAACTAACTGCCAACACTTTCGCGGCATGAGAAGTGGGTTCCCAGGCCTTGGCAGTCGCCTTTTTCTGTTTATTTTCATCTGTGCTTCCCTCCTATTTTTTATATTTTTTATTTTTTATTGCAGTTCAAAGTAGAACAACAGAGAGCAGCAGCAGCAACAGCAGCATTAGCACATCGCGTGCTCCAAGCTCAGTATCTCTGCGTTGGGATCTGATTTCCGATCTGGGTCTGGATCCGCACAGCCTTTGTTCTAAGCCAGGCAGGCAGGTGCCCCTCTGCCTTAAATCCGATACTTTATACTTTTTCCCTGTGACACAGTCCCCAACAAGCAGCAGCGACACGAAGCTCATGCATTATGTGCATAAGTAGATCCGGCAGCCAACTTGGCCAGCAACTTGTGTCTCCAGAATTTGGAGCAGCCGACAACGGGAGGTTGGTTGGAGGTCATAATAATAATAATACAAATAATGAAAATAAAAGCAGGAGCTGTCAAGTGTTTGTCACTTAAGTATCGCTGTGAATAATGCAGAATAACAGGGGAAAAGCGTTCGCTTTGAATGTATGAATACAAAATATAATATAAATTCTAGGGTTTGAGGAAAGACTTTGCAGAAAATATATATATCTGCACGCAGTATTTATATAATAAATAAATACAATAAGATATGTTAGGGAACCACTAATATTGAAAGTCAATTATATATATTGAAAACAGCTCTTTTAAATATGAATATTAGAATAATAAAGCACATAAGAAAACTGTATGCTAGATTTATATAGTCTAAAGGTATTTTATCCTTTTAAAATAATCTTATTTACATCAGAAATTTCCAACAATATAAAAATTTATAAACCAAAATAAGACAAGCTAGATTATGTGTATCTTTTCTAGAAGTTTTTAAAATAATGTACATTTACTTCTTACGATATATAATTTTGAAGCTCATAAAACAAGGATAATATCAACCAATGAAAATATTTGCTCACGGAATCTTGTTAATAAAAGGGGAAATTCCAGGAATTTAAGAAATATATAAACTTTAATTAGGTAAGCTAGATTTTATGTACATATCCTAGGAGTTTTTAAAAGAATTACTCATATACTTCATACGAAATATAATATAAACTTGCAGGTTCATAAAACAATGATAATATCAACAAGTTAAAATATTTGCTCAAAGAATCTTTCATATTTTAAGAAACCAAACCAGAGAAGTTACACATTTCTCTAGTTTCTCAAAGTAGTGCTTTAGATATTTTGATTTCTCTTTATCTTTAACTTTATCTCTTCAAGTTCCTTATAAACTATGTACTAGACACTCAAATACCAAATACTATTTCCTAAGTAACGAATTTCCAAGTACTTTAAAATTCCCCTAAGCTATTATCATTCTGCAGTAGTAACTTATCTTTCAGAGAATATCTGCGATAAACAATTCCACTTTTAGATAAACAATGCAATGGCTAAACGAAGCAGAAACTCTAGCGAAATCCTCCCACACGAAATATACACTATATTCCCGCGAGTGTACAGAATTCCTCACACAATTAATAATAAGGTTGTTGAGTTGTAAGCAAGAACCCGATGAACTTGGCTGCTTGGTCGAGTGGCCAAGGTGAGCCCATTGAGAAGCCCCCATTCGGTATTCAGTATATGAAGTCCCTGTTCGATTTCTGATTAACAAATCGACGAAAGTGTGTGCTGAGTGAGTGGAGAACCAAATGGGAAATTGCTAGACGGCGGGCATGCGTTCGCTTGGACTCGAGTGTAGCGCCATCAGAAATTGACCTTGCTCGTGCCGCCGCCACACATTTTTCCAAAAGTTTGTTTTCGTTTCTTTTCCATGTGTGTGGGTTTGTGTTTGTGTTTGCTTTCTGGGTTAAATAGCAACCTGCAAGATTTAAATAGAACTTTTTTGGGGGGTGGCCATCCCCTCTAGACTGCAGAGTGACTGTAGAATTTATGTGACCAACTCTTGAACTTCACCCCCAATTGTGTGCTTTCCTTACTGATTTTAGTTGCACAATTGTGCAGTAATTAGAGGCAGCGGCAGAGTGAGTCTCTGCTGTGAAGTAATTCCAATTGTTATGCAATCAACGCCACACAAAAGACACTTATATGTACATATATAATATATTATATCTCCTCCGCTTCCTTCACACTTATGAGCACCGATTGTTGGCAATTTCAATAATTGACCACTCTTTTTTTTTAATAAGCCGAGTGTATAACTTTTCACAATCACATTTGTCGCCTTATTATTGTATCTGTAGCTGAAAAGAGAGCTTGAATAAGAGCTATCTGTGATCAGCACTTTTCAAAACGCCCCCCTTTTTGTATAAGGGGGGCGTAACTGCAGACAGCAACACTTGATATGGAGAGTATCTGAAATATAATACTGATAAAACTCCTCGACACTCTCGCATTGCAAACTGCAGTGTCAGAAGTTTGGAAACATAAATATGGCCTTTATTGTTGTCTTTTCTGCCGCTTGAAGTCAGCCGCTAAATGTTTCCACGTATTTTTTTGGCAAGTTTATGATATTTTTGCTTCGAATTTCAGTTTGGATTTCCTTAGAAGTTGTTTACAAGTGAAAATTGATTAGGTATTGATGGCATCAGCTTAAAAATGAAGGGTACAAAAGCTTATATTTAAAGCCTTTACTGGAAATCCGATAAATAATTTGAGAAACTGGGAATTTTGATGGTTAAGAAAATAACTGCAGTTTTGTGAAGTATTTTTTGATACAGCATATATTTTGCGAGATAAGATAACAAATATCTCAGAGCACAATTGCAATTCCAATATGTTCATGTTAACTCTATGAATGTTAAAGTATAGGCCCAATTTTCTATATTTAACAGCCAAGAGTTCAAGTAATTTCAATTAACAACGAAATTCGCATTGAATTTGAATTAGAATTAGAATTAGAGAGTGCAGCGATCTGCTTTTATAAATAAAGCTCCGCCGAAACAGAAAACAGTTGACATTTCGTCGGCATGCAACAAGCAAGAAGTTCAATATGCAACAGGCAAGTTTGGATCGAAAATACTGCCAATAAAATGTCAATCGGTGCTGTTGCACCGAGTCGGGAATCTTTGGGGCACCAGAGACGGTATGGATCCGGGAGGGGAGAGCACATTTTGGCAGCTGTTGTGCGGTGCCGCATAAAAATAGCCGAAATAAAGCCAGGGAGCGAGGAAAAGCAAGAAAAGCAAAAAAGCAAGAAAAGCGAGAAAATCGGCGCGGGCGAAATTTGCTTGTGTGTGCTTTTCCTCGCCAAATAAAATACAAAAAAAGGAAACAGCAAGAAAATAAAAACTTAGAACAACTAAAAGACCAAGTATTCGTAGAGTTATAAAACACAAAAAGTCCCAGAGAAGAGCGCATCTATTTAAAGATTGACTGGCAGGCAGGAAAAGCAGCAGCAGCAGCACAGCAGCAGCAGCATCGCCGGACTGGCGACATTTTCACGCGCCTGACTAGCTGACTTAGCTGGGGAAAACTCAACAACGCACCTCAAATAAAAATGTATCTAGGCAGTCGCCTCTGACTCTGACAAGTTTTCTCTCGCATCTCGGGAAAAATCACACAGACACCGAAAATTTCGAAAATTGAGCACACGCGCCGCCATGCGAAATAATACAGGCAGAGGCAGCAAAGCAGGCAGGCAGCAGGCCCATGTGAATTCCGCCCAAAGAACGAAATTTGTTAAAAATAAATTTCAATTTGTTGGCGAGAATTATGAAATAAACTAGTTCAGAGAGTGAGAGATGCAGTTAACAGGGTCTCAACAACCCAATAATAAGGAAAAGGGGTTTAAAATAGAATCTAAACCGGTGAAATAGTTCCTGATTTCAATTGGAAAATATTTTTAAACTTCAAGTATTTAGAAAAAAGAATAAAAATAGACAAGAAATAACTTTTGAATTATATTTTTGTTGGAATTTTCATTTATAAATTGATAAAACCAACTTATTCTGACCCATATTAGGTATTATTTTTAACCTAGGTAATTCCCTCCAATAAACCAAAACAAGCTGCTCCCAGGAAACCCATTCAAAGTGACATTTTGTTGTGGAATTTTAAATTCCAAGTTTAATGACTACACGAGCACATCCCGAAAGAAGACCTCAAAATACCAACGAACTTTAGAAATCAGCACCAAATGCCAACCAACTCACACATACTATAGACAGACACACAAAGTCGGGGCATAGAAATCAATAGAGCAGCATTTCTGTGTGGTTTTGGCTGAGATTACAGCATTTTTAGCCGCCGAACGAACCACTCTGGAGTTGGAGTTGAAGTTGGACGGAGAGAGAGGGAGAGAGATCTTGGAATGCGCCAGTGCCAGTGGAGGTAAAGTGAAGGCTTCCATCGGCATCTAAACCCGTTTTGGGTCAGCCATCCGCGCTTTTACACGTTGTTTGGGCCGCTGCTTTATTGACATTTCGCCGCATCGAACGCAGGAAAAACAATAATAATATTACCAACAGTCAACTTTCACTTGTACGCATCGGCGGAAAGATGAAACATTCAAAATCCATCCAACCTGAGAGCATCTCATGAATGGAAAGATGAAAATCACATCGGAGAGTGGCCTCCAACTACATACGACAGGTGTCAGACATTCTCCCCGACTTCTTCTTCTTTAAACTGATTTATTTTCAAGAAACTCTTTGTGGGGGGTGGACGTACACACTCAACTGAAACTTCTATTTATGAAACCCATTTCTCATAGTTATTTATGGCAGCTGCGTAAAAAGTTACGGCTTAATTTCATGTAATTAACTGACCTCGAATGCTCACTTTCGAAGCGTTGCTTCTCGTTTGATTTATAACTACAATTTGTGCCTTTCCTTCTTGTTATTGAATTAACAATTGATTAACTAGGGAAAGTACTATTCTAATTAACTGAGTAATTCTGAAACCTGCAGTTTTGGATTTACTAACTTTTTTTTAACTTGCCTGCTTTACTTTATTTACTTGTGGGTCAAATTGAGTTTAAGAAAAGCTAAGGCAAAGGAAGGTTAATTTTTTATGTTTATAAAAATATAATAAAGTTTAAAAATAAATTCAAGATTGATAAAAACTTTCTATCTCTTTAAATATATTCATAAATTATTTATAAATTTACTTCTATACAGAATTTATGATTGTTACAAGTAAATATTTTTAAAATGTAATTTTTCACTTTATAATTTCAAAGCTAAATATTATTTCGGTTCGTTTTTAAATAAATAAATTGATAAATCAGTGAAGCTAATGCATTTGTTATCATTCTCATCATTTGTTATAAATTTATTTATAGCATATATGAGAAACGCACTAAAAATAAGTGCCACAAATTCTCTCAAAACTATTTTTCGTGACTAGATTTTATAAGTATTTTTGTGACAGGTGTTTTAATATTTAAGAAAGCTTGAAAATCCTATCCTAGTCATCTGAGAACTGGAAGTCTTGGGAAGATGTGCAGTGCTGGGAGTGCTGGCTGTGACCCAGCTGCTGCGGAGAAACTGGGACAGGGACACCGTTTCAGCTGGAAAGCCGTTACTCAAACGGAGATTACACGCAGGCAGTGGAAAATTGGGGGCTGAGGGTGGGTGCTGCTGCTGCTGCTGATTGAGTGGTGGTGGGTTTTATGACCTTCTAAATTTTTGCGTGGGCGTTGCATGCTGCACTTTGGATTTGATAATTTTTGTTGGATTTTGAACCCCTGGAGCTGAGCGGCAGACTCACCTTCTCCTTGGCACGTCCAGCGTGTTTTTGCACAGATTTGGCCAGCATGATGCCTTTATTCTCGGACATTCAGTGAGTTGAAAACTCTTCAAATATTATTGTGATGGCTGTAATTTAGCAAACTTTCGTATTGGCACAACTGGAAACCACAAGTAACCACTTTTTATGCGTCAACTTTTGCGGGAAACTTTAAATGCACAAATGTAAACAACAAAGTGTTGTGTTTAAGTTTCGCCTCGTCAGCGGCAACTATTAAATATCGATGCGAATTCAACAGATCGGCTCCCACACACTTGTTAGCTGTATTCAGTATTCCGCCCCGCGATATTGCTGGTCTGCGCCTGCCTATTTTTTCACGCGACTCTCGACGCGTCAGGTTCAACAAAACAATAATAAATGTTGTTGATAATATATCAAGATATCGATATATCGATATTTTTAGAGATGATATATTTATATCACGAATTTTTGTTTGCCCAAATATCGAAATAGCGATATT
>JAEIHY010016927.1:0-36469 GCA_018904565.1 Drosophila tsacasi | reverse complement strand
TATCTTATTAATAACCTTATCCTACTAATATACTATTTGGCTATGACCTAATATATTGTTTAATAGCCTTTATTAGCTATCACAGCCTCAAGCCTGCGTGGCATAGAGTATATTATTTAGGCTCACATGTAGAAACAATTTTAAAGAACATTTTTTAAGGTTTTCTAAAAATATTTTGAAATAAAAAAACCTCAAAAGTCCAGCTCTTTTCCCCATGCCTTGGTAATTTCCCAACTAAATCCCTATCTCGTATTTATTCAAAACCTAGTATTTTATTGCTCACAGATTTAATGGGTAAAGTGCCAGCTGGAGTTCCCAGTTTCGATTTCATTGCTACTCCAAGTCGACCACTACACCGTTACAATTACAACAATTTCTTCCGGCCTCATTTAAAGGCAAATACGAGTTTATGAGCACACACACTCCATGGGGACGAGTGTAATTCTGCAATGTGTGCTGTGGTTCGAGTGAAGTGGATGCCAGTGGACTGACCTGGTCATGGCTTCCGTTTCGCTTTTGTCGCCGCAGAAGAAACCGCCATAATAACTCTGTTAGTTATGCAGTCGTCGACAAATTATATGCTCTGCGAGATTACAGCTCCACTTTCCATTTTCATTCACATGATCTCAGCGCGGTGACCATCTTGAGATCAGCTTCTTTGCATAACAATCATCGGATGCCTAAGTGCTGGCCGTATAATTAGAGCCCACGCCCACGTCCACGCCACCCGAAATGGTGCCGCGTGGGGGCAACAAATTGTATCTCTCGCAGATACAACTAGATGCTGATATACTCATAATTGCAATAATTTGTAGGTGCAGCTTACAGCCGTTGACAACCCTGGTCGGAATTAGCCGCAGTCTCGCCGGGGACTTTTCCCTGTGGCATTCCTCAGCCAAGACCGTGACTCATGGCCCAAAAGCGGGGCTGATGCTGGTCAAAACCTGTAGACTGAGCTGCACAAAAGTCCACTTACTCACGTGGCCAGATGAGCACCGGAAAAAAAAGTTAGCTGTATAAGTTGGTAATACATTTTGCCCATACAAGAAGAAACATTTTTCTTACCAAAATTAAATATTGAGTTTAAAGAAACTTTTAAAAGTCAAACCAAATATAAATTATCGAGATGTTTATATGTTTAAAACTATACCTATCAACTATAAACTAAGCACATAATACATTTAATCACCAACAAAATCACTTTGGAATGCCTTACAAAGTTTTCCAAAGAATTTTGCTTTGAATTGATTACTTAAAACAGTCTTAACACTTTTTAAAGGGGTTTCAGAAGCCGAGTACTTACTTTTCTGATAAAAAATTGCACTAATTTATCGTAATTTGTAGTAAACAAAATATAGAATTATATCCGCATTTTTCCCCCAGTGCTGATGCCTTTGACCAGTTGCTTGGCGAATGCTTTCGTCGTGCCAGCCAATGAACTTCGCTCGAGTAGCTCCGACATCAGCAGATATTGCTGCAAAAAAATGCATAATATATATAAATATATATATAAAAGTTTAGCGATACAACGCAATGGGTGAAGCAAACACGTCATTGTCGTCATCGCTGACATACTTGGTGACATTTTCAATGTGAAAACTGCATCGTAAATTATGTTGGCTTCATCGATCGATCGAACGATCGCTGATCGTCGATTGCCAGCCAGTTCCAGCAGCAGCAGGTTCTTTTCGGGGTCTGAATCTGCTTGCCAACTTTAATTTATTTTTATTTTTGGCAATGTGAAATTCCCCCAATTGGTATTCGCTCGGCATTTGGCCATAATCGCAGGTCGTGCGACAATCGTTTCGCAGTCAATATCTTTTCGTGGCATGTCAAGCATTCTACATGAGAAATAGTTCAATGCTGGTTAAATGGTGTCACCTCAAATAAGTGTGGGCGACATTTAAGAGAGGTTATAGACACGAAATAGTAATCCAAAGTAAGATTTGGCCTAGAGAGTTCGTTGATCGAGAGATGAGACATCACTTGCCCATGAATAAGTGATAATAAATAACTGGTTTGCAGAGATGGGGAGAAAGGAGTCCCAAAGCGATTCCTATATTGAGATGAAACCGCAAGCAAAGATTTTATAAACAAATTTATAAAAAATGTTGTATGTGAGAATGTATGTACATATGTATGTAAAAATGAATATACGTAGAAGTCTATCAAAAACAAAGCGATTAAAAATCTAAATAAATGAGGCAGCATAAAAATTATTTAATGAACTTCTTGTTAGTTGTTCTTAGTGTTTTTTCCTTGAATTACAAGAATCCATTTACACTCTGTAATATTTCTCCTGGGCTTTTTATTCACCTTTAAATGTCCATGCAAATATTCAGATATCTATCCAAACTGATTCAATGCTTATTCCCAATAAACCATATTCGCAACGCAGTTGCTTACTTTCTTATTTGCAGTTTAACTAAAAATATAATATATTTATATATTTCTGGTCTCCGATATGGGGACTTTTCTTTCTTTACTGATTAAACACGATTCCAAGCAACCGGCCACGACCAACGACTTACCGCTGATCGTACGTGGTTACGATTTAATTCTAAACAAATCACGTTTTGGGGGCTGAGATGGGGAGAAATGTCCGAAAACCCGAAGACCCCTGCCAAGGCCATCTAATCCGCGTGTTGTCTTCAGTTTATTACCATTTTTTCACTCTTATTAGCTGACTTTTTCCTTGGTTTCTCTAGCATGAAACGGTGGCATGCAACAGGCGACACTTGACGACTGTTGGAAAGTGCTCATATATTTATTTTTCGCGCCCAGATTTCATCTAAAATCTGCGCTACTCTCTTTCTTTCTTGCCCAACAGTTGTACAACAAATTAAATAGACCAAAAAATGAAGGAAATACATAAGAAGAAGTGGAGATTTCGTCAGCTGAAATGGTAACGATAATTAAAGTTTTGCATTACCGCAGCTGGCGGTGATTAATGGGCATTGTTTCGCATACGCCCCGTTGCCCCAGCCCGACGCCGCCCCGAAAAAAACCTACAGAAAATCTACTGCCGAGCTGAAATTAAAATGAAAACGAAATCAGGCGAAGGAAAATCAGCCACTTAATGCAAATTACAGAGACAGATACAAAGATGCGGAGATACAGCGGCAAGTGTGTCGGCTATGGAAATGAAGTTGCCACATGTGGTGCCTCCGCCTCATAAACAGTAACAGTCCCAGATCCCAGATCGCAGGCCCACCACCTCGACGCAGAGGATAATGATGATGATGATCCGCTCAAGTACAAAGCGGTTGCGCTGACAAGCCCATGTTTGGGCGTTGAGTTCGTTTTTTAAGCTCTTTTTTTTGCACTTACTCCACTTGCTGCTTTTCGCATTGCATTGAATGGAAGTCGCAATGGAAATGAAAAATGAAAATGAAAAGGAAAACGAAAACCAGGTTTGCAGGTCGACGAGATTTTTGAGTTTTTCGTGCGCGCCAAAACTTTGCGAAATGCTAAAATTCCTTTTAACTCTCTGTGCCACTTCCACATATTTTACTGCGGGCTTTTTTAACCTTTTTTAAAGTCGCCAGAAGTTGATAAATATAAAAACCTCAAAAGTGTAACAGATTCTTAATGTTAAATTAATATTACAGAATTAATGTTAATGTTAAATAAATATTTACAATTTATTTGTAACTTGTCACATTTTAGGCTTTCATTTGAATGCAATACTTTATTATTATTCAAAATGTTTACACATTTCAAAATGGTCCAGAAAATATTTTCACAAAGTAATATTTGATATTTAAGTCACAGAATTTGTTCAATTTCCTAATTGTGAACAATTGTTAATTTTTACAATACTTAAAGGCGTTTCTTCTATATGATTTTCATATTTTAAATTTAAATTTTATAAGCTTGCTTACTTTCATATATTTTCTATAATGCACATTTTTAATAGTGTTAAATTACAAAAGTTTATAAAGTGCAGTTAAAGATTTTGCTTGAAATCACTTCTAACACAAGGTAATTATTTTAAACAATTTTATGTAATCTACCGATTTTAATAATTAAGAACTTATAATGAATGGATTTAAATTTTAAAATGAAGTCGCTTTTTTATGTTTATTTTAAAATATTTATATTTTAATCTTTAGCTGGTTTATTTTTTACTTTCCCAGACAATTTGTTTTTTTTTTTTTTTATTAATTGAGGCAAACATTTGAGTGGGCCACAGAGGGTTAAGCTGTTAATGTCTGTTAACAGCGACGAATGGTCACCCATTCGGAGGCCATCCCAGTCGCACACGCACACACCAGTTTACAGCCGTTAAATATTTGACGTGTTTTTGCTCTGCCGCAGCGTTGCCTGTAGATTGTGTTTTGTTTATCTGCCTTTGTTTACTTTTTTTGTGTTTCTTTTTTTGCTTTTTTCTGTTCCCAGTGGGTTTAAGTTTCGGTTTCTGTTTTTGTTCCGTCTCTTTTGAACTTGGACAAGAACTGGTATTGAATTTCGAAATCGAACTCGAACCCGAACCCAAATCCGAAGTCGACATCTTTTAGTCTTCGTGCTGATTGATTGAACGATTGAAAGACGCTTGCGGGCGTGCAGTCTCCGAAGATTCACGCGTTCTTATGGCTCCCAAAACCTGTTTCCGCTTCCCAGGCGCCTCAATGGGTGATTTATCTCGCAACTCTGATCTCGGCATCGGCATCGGCAGACTCTGCAAAAAAGCTGCCAAATCAATTAGAGGCGCTGCGACTTAATTAAAATTTGTTTGCCTAATTAAAGGCCACCATCATTTCCACAAGTCAATGTGAACGAACGCGCACAAGCGATTCTTTGTGGTCGATTCTTCTGGCTTCACTTAGAGCTCCAACTTCAGCTTCAGTTCTCTGCTTTTGTGGGTCGCATGCCTCTGGAGAAATGCATTTTGCAGGCGAAGAAAAGGAAAATAAAACCGAAACAGAACAAGAAAGAGTAAGAGAAACAGACACAGAAACAGAAACAGACACAGAATCAGAACAAAATGCAGCGCCAAAAGCCAATGCACAAGAATGCGAGACAGACTCCAACCATCCGAGATCCACGATCTTCAACTAAAGTTGCAGAGCACTGTAAAAAACTTCAATTCTTTTAATTCGTTTAATATTTTGTAATATTTTTTCTTTAAGTCGATAGATTATTTTAAATCATAAAAAAACACATTTAATTAATACAATAATTTTACAACACACCATATTTTCTTTTAATATTCGGATAAGTATATTTATATTGAACCATTTCTAAATACATTCACTTTTAAGTTTCATTCATATTTAAATGTTAACATGTATAGAAAAAACCCTTAAAATATTACTATATTTACTCGTATTAATTTATTATACAAATTAAGCTTAATTAACCTGAAGTTGGGCTACAAAATCTTAAGTTTAATAATCGACAAAATTTAGCAACCATTTTTATTTACTTTATTGCTTTATTTTGCTGATAAAAAACTATCTCTGAGGTTCGGTAACATTTATGAAAATTCAACAATAATAATAATTATACACAATAATACAATTTACATGGAAATAAAATCAAATTGGCTCTTTTTAAATAATATATAAAATGCATCTCACTACAAAATACAAACACTTTAAGCAAAAGTCTGATGATAAAAAAAATCTAAATGATTAAATTATGAGAGTACAACTGGCACATTATAGTCGAGTTTTATTCTCTCTAAACTAATATGAAGTCGTATTGTCGACCTTGATACAAGCTTAAAAATACCATAAAAATGTGTTTTTATTGTAATACAAAATACAATTCCTTATTGCAAAAAAAAATGGAGGACAAAATGACCTACCAATTTTTGTAAAGCTTGTACGTTTAGCTAAAATATCTTTAATTTTTGTTGGAAAATCCTCGCACAACAGTTTAGGATTTTTTCAGTGCAGTAACAGCTTTAGGAATAGCAGCAGCAACGGCAATATCAGTAGGAGCAACATAAGCTGCGACAGCGACGTCAACGGCAATCGACAGCGGCAGCCGCAATAACAACTAACGCAGCAGCAGCAGCAACAACACTCGCAGCAGCAGCGCAGCAACAGAAACAGCAACAGCAACGTCGACGGCGGCAGCAACTCACGTCAGTTGCTTTGCGGTCGTCGTTCGTTGGAGACGTTTGGAGTTGCTCAGTTCCTCAGTGACTTGCTCGGTTTCTCGGGATTATTTCACATATTTCCCTTGTGGGCACTCCTCGGCGCGTGTTGTTCAGTGTTTTGTTTGTGTTCCCAGCTCGCGTTGCCCCTACAAATATTTGAAATAGCGCGCAATGGCCGCTGGCAGTGTGCAGAATTGAATCCGGAGCGAATATCTCGGGTACTCCGGCTCTACGACTTCGAATTCCGGAATTGTGCAAGTTCTTGGGGGCCAGAGTGAAATGAAAGCTGGCAAAAGTGAAACGCCCACAAGAAAATCGGCGAGGTGCTGTTGCTGCTGCTGCTGCTCTTGAAAGAATCTAGCCAAACCACTTGGCCAATTCCACATACATACACGACACACACTCACACCAGGCCAACAAATTGGTAGAAGCGAAATTTCACCCAAGAACAGGCTCCAAAATCTTCGTTAGCCTGGCTAAAACTTCGATTTCCGTTGGGATTATATCGAGCTATCACTAGCTTTTGATGGTAATTAAAAGCATTTAATGTTCTTAGCTGGATTCGTAGATAAATATCTATGGATTGGCTTGAAATTCAAGTTTTTTGAAAGTCAACTCAAGTTGTGGCTTACAAATATTTTTTAGAAACAGTAATGAGATTGGAAATTCGAATTTAATTTCTTATATGTAAAAGTAATCGAAACTAAGTGTTATTCTAAAGTATTATTAGGATGTTATAGATCTAAGCTTCTATTGGGAATGGCGTTTATTTGATTTAAAATAGCTTGACTTACAATAATATCAATATCCTTGTTATTTTTAATGTTTGAATACAACAGTTTCTTTAGAAAATCCTTCAAACATTAAATATAAAACTAACTCTTTATTGATTTCCTAAATTCTGTATTTTAATATTAGTTTATTTAGTGTATTAAACATGAAAAATCGATTAAAATTAATCTTGGTCTAAATGTCTTTTATCCCTTAATGTTTATTCAAAGCTTAATAGTTTTTTTTCTGGTCTGCTGTGAGAGCATTTAAAAATCCATGAAAGGTATAATTTTTCACCCGACTTTGACAACTTTTGCTGGCAATTAAACGAAATCATAGTTTACGCTTGCCTTTTGGCGAATTTCTTCCATGACTTAACCGTAAACTCGGCTGACTTTTGTCGCCGTTTTGCTTCGCACACACACACGGCAGTTGGATTGGCCTCCGAACTGACCTCCTCGGTGGCTTCTGTGACTTTTCGAGACTTCCACGACTCAACGACTTGCAGCATGTCTGGCCGGATTCCCCGCTTACGGTTTCAAGAATTACGGTTAAGAATCCGCCGTGTGTGTGCGAGCATTTTCCGCTGCCATGTTTCTGTGTTGTGTGTTGTTCGGGGTTCCATTAGCTTCACTTTGCCAATGTTGCACGCTAATTATACGCCTCTGTGCCTTACGCGGCTAAAGCCAGACTTAGTCGCCGACTCAGAGTCGGAGGTAGACTTGGACTCAAGCTCTAAGAAAAAATGGGTATGATGATAAAGAATGCTTAAAATTAATCAGTATATAAAGTTAGATTTACTTTTCATGGGGATGGATTTTAGCAGAAAATTTTGATTTATAGAACAGGTATCTAAGAAAAAATCATGTTGAATTTGAACTTAATAATATTTCTTCAAGTGTAACTATAGTCTAAGCCTTAGCTGTGGCGTCTAGCTCTGGTTGCGGTTCTTTGGCTCTGAGGCAACGGAGCTTGGAATGCAGTTAATGCTCGTTTGCATGCACAAATAACAGCAGCCGCTCTGCGCTCAATAACTGCCCCCAAGCCGATTCTATCAAATTTCCCTCAATTTGCCATCCGATAAGCCCCTGACTCATACTGTAATCAGGCGAGTGATAAGCAGCTTGCCGTAAATATACAAAAAAATTGTGTCACTTGAGCTGTGCATCAGTTTAACAAATTCAATTAAACTTACATCCCAGCTCAGGCCGGAGAGCACCAAGGCATGAATAATGCAAGTATCCATATGTATATATAATATGGTAAATAGGAACTACCCTTGAGGAGGTGGTGGTGGAAAAAACTACTGGTGTATCGACCCATCGGCTTTGTTTACCATATATAAAGCATACGCAGCGTGGCCCGATGGGGTGTATTAACGCTTAGGGGTTGCTCGCGGCTAGCTTTCGGTTAGACCTTTCAGTTGGCTAAGGGCTGCACGGGCTGTTCGTCACGGCAACGCGGCCAAAACAAAACAAAGGGGTTAGTTTAGACCAGAAAAAACGGTGGCCAGTCAACAATATTTGGTCAGTCGAAGGTCCTTGGGTCCCCAGTGAGTGTGTGTGTGTGTCCGCGGCGATGTAAATCGTGAAACCAAAGAATTGTGCAACCTTGGTAGTAAGACCAGAATTATTTCACATTTTTCACACACTTCATTGGCCGTCAACAGCATCTCTAAATCAAAGCCCCCCAATACAGTTCATTAGCTCTCAAAAAACAAACAACAAAAATCTCTGACAAAAAGAAAAGTAAACTTTCACATTTCTAATGGCGGCTTTTGTTTCTTTTTTCTTATGTTTTCTTGTCAGCTGAATGCTATGCAAAATGGCAATAAATTTTCTTTGATTTAATTTCTCGAAATTAAAATATTTCTTTCTGCGTTCAGATTATTTCATTCCATTTGCCGTCGTCTTCCGCATTCAGAGAGCCAAGATTAGTGGGCTAGAGTTGCGTGTCTAATCTGCGGATTCTTGGCTCAAAGTCAGCTGGGGCATTATCACTTTCACTGCACCTCAGTCCCTGGAAAAGCGCTGTTTTCTTCGTTCCGCGCCCTCGGAAATTGTGCCCAGTTCATTGTGATAAGTCACACAATAAAAGAAATCAAACAAAACGCATCCGTTTTGAAAGCCATTTGCATATCTATAGATATAGGTATTGAGATATATATACATAGGTTTATCTTCATAATAAATGTATGGCAGGTGCAGCACCTGCAGCTAAAGCTTAGCCTAAAAAACTGCAGCTCATCAAGTTTCTTTTTTATTATTTCGCCTTTTCTTCGGCTCGAGATGAGGTTGATTTTTTTGTATTGTCGAGGTGTCTCGCGTCTTGCTGTCAATTGTTTACATTTTCCTTTTCGGTTTTTTTTTTAGCCGCGACTGAGTCTGAGGCTGCTTGATATGCAAAACATTTTTATTGACCAGGCCAAAAAGCAGTTGACCGCCTCACAGCTGGAATGGCCTTAGAGTCCGCTCTCTATAAAAGGCATTGGAATTATCATTCTGTGGCGGTTGAAACTGAAATTTGAAGTATTTATGGCTCATTGGGGGAGATTCTGGCGGATTCTTTGATAATTTATTATTATATTGATTAATACTAATTCAATTAAATTAATTTTAAATAAAAAAATAAAATATTTAATATAAAATGTTTATATATTTTACGTTTTGGATTAGTTCTTTATATAAACTTTTCTTAAAAGTTTTAATTTGTAATAATTCAAACTCTTCCAATTTACTTCCAGAAAAAATCTTAAAATATTATTAAATCAATTGTTATTTCAATTATCATTTTCCTAATTGCTTTGTAAACAATTATCACTTCCCCATAGCTCCGCTAATTGATTTGTCAAAATAATAATTGCGTTTCATAAGTAATAAATCATTTTGTGGCCTTCCTCAATTAAATCTCTAAAAAAATATCCGAAAAATATGCTGCAGAGTTGTCAGGGGAAGAGCCAGTTGGCAGTTGGCTTCCCCTTGGAATTCCCCATTTTGGCGGCCAGTTTGCTTTCCGCCTTGCAATTGACAAATAATCACCAATAAAAAATTCCATCCGAACCAAACAAGACATTTTATGTAAACACGCTTTTTTCGCCAGCAATTTCCTTTAATTCACAAAATATGCTCAGCGGAGGAGGTTTGCGTAATCAGCAGTTTTAGCTTCTTTATTTACATTGTCCCCGGATCGTGCGTATATAATATTTTTTTCTGTCGTTCAAACACCTTTCTGCAATGGCAAATAAAAGTTAACTTTGTTATTCTTGCCGCGTGCGAAGTAGGAAAAAAAAGTGACAACTAGAAACAACATATGGTTATACCTGGCCATATATCCAAACAAATAGGTACATACAAAGAGCAAAAATATTGTATGAGAAAAAGATGAAGATGAAGACGGCTAACGAACTGACTGAAAGCAGCTTAAAACCATTTTACGATACCTCAGACGATGTGAGGCAGAAGAAATTGTTTTCGCTCGCTCGCTCGCTCGCCTTTATGTAATCGCTCATTATAATTGGCATTTGTCTGTGACAAAGACACGTGAACGGGCGGCAAGTAATTGTCAGGTGCGAGGAGGCGGTAAGACAATATTGTGGGCCTCGGTTTGTGCAATGCCATATCGTCACATAGTCCACATCGTTCGCCCAGCGATAAGCCAGCGCGCATTCATGCCGCATCGAGCATACGCAATGTTGTACGTAGCATGCGGTTGCCATGATTTCTCACTCAGCGAGTGCGACTTCCTTGAGGCGACAGTTTTGTAATATATATATCTACCATATAATAAGTAGCCAGTTTGGGCAATCTAATGGGCCATGAGTCAAAAGTCGAAAAGAGGCTTAAAATACCTGCGCAGATTACACGATTTATAAAGAGCTTTTGCCATCACAGATAGTTTTGCTTGTGGAAATTGTTCAGGGAAACAAAGAACAAACCAAATTGTATAAATACAATTGTTTTTACCTCTTATTTTTATGATTTTGTCTTTTGATGGTAAATGAATTTGTTTGTTTTATTATCTTTATAGTTTCTTTGTTTGTTTATAAGTTATTTTGTATTTGTTCAACGTTTTTACCTATATATCTTTTAAAACTTTGTTATTTATTTAATTTGCTGAATGTTTATCTCTTTTGCTTTATTTTATATGATTTGTTAGAGCTGATAAACAACTTCAGAAAATACTATTAAATTAAAAAACTATTAATTAATAAATTTAAAAAAAAAACTATTATCAGATAGATATATTATAACTTATTTAAGCTGTTAAACTATAAAAATAAATAAATCTGCATACAATATAGAAAAATTTATTTCTTAAATATATTTAAAATCTGAATACTATTCTTTTGAACAAAATAAACAGTTTAAACTTATCATATATTATAATTTAATTGAGTTCTTAAACAGGTTGTAATCTTTATTAAATATTGAGAAATGCATTTTGGATATCTTAAGCGTGATTTTCAGAAAATATTATTTAATTGAAAAACCAACCAATTTATAATTGTAAAAGGTTTAAACTGTTATCAATCTTTGTAAAATATTTGTTATATTTTAAATTAATTAATTAGAAATTATTATCAAATTTTAAAAAGTAATTGCGTATTGGGAATTTGACACAATTTGAACTATTATCAGAGTCTTTAGAAACCAAGTATAGCAATTTTTTAAATTGTTAAAATCTTCATAAAATATTATTACAAATAAACCCAAGCTATTGCTCAATTTAAAATATATAAACCCCATTATTGGATTCTTGGAAAAAATATATGAATGACCCGAATTCTTGAGCAATTCAAATATTTATCTCAGATAATCTGCATTACCAATTTTTAGTATTACACATTCCTGCCAGAGGCCAGATAAGGAAACAGCTTTCTGCAGGAGTTCTTTGTCCCCAAGCTGTTTTCCAATCTATTTGTACCATGAATAATGCAGCTAACCCATTAAAAAATAACAACAAATTCAGCTAGACTTGTAAAACAAAAATATTTAATAGCAGATAAGTGTTCTGAGCCCCCTTCCTCGGGTTCTCTCAAAATATGTCATGCCAGAACTCGTAGAGAAACCCCGATAAAAATGCCACCAGCAGCTTATCGCGCTTAATTGCTGCGATGAGCCACGCCCTGATAAATAAATGCGCCTCCATTAATTGCCGGCACCCAATTTGCATTCTGCTTGAACAAGATTTTCACGAGCTTTCTCTTCCACTCTCGCTCCAGGGGCAACATCATCAACGCCATCACCATCTTCGCTGGCCGAGAACGTGATCGCCTTCAGGCCGAGATCGGAGTGAGCCAGCGCCGACATGGCGATGTCACCTGTCTTGGATGCGGCTGCCATTGCCGCTCGCCGTGATCTCAATGGGAATAAGACGGCGGCAGCCACACGAACGCGCTCAGGAGCCGCATCGGCTACGAGTTCGCCGCGTAAATCGAAAAAGACTATAATTAATTGGCTGGTGAACAGCAGCAGCAGCAGCAGTGCTGATAATGAAAACAATAATCCCAAAGCGAATACCAATCCGAATCCGAATCCAAATCAAACTTCGAATCCAAATCCGAGCGCGAATCAAAATTGCAGCTGCGAATCGCGCGCCTTTCGCGATTTCCGCGGTGTGCAAACTTTGCGTTTGCTGTGGAGCAAACGCATTAAGAGTGCCAGCGAGGAAGCGTCCAGTCCGGGCTCCCACTCCCACTACCACTCCAACTCCTCCTCCTCGCTGGGCACGCTGAAGAAGCTGAACAAGAGCGTCAGTTGTCTGGTGAACGCCTTCAACAACTCAAGGGATTGTGGAACACCGGAGAAATCGCTGGCCAAACGGGCCGCCAGTTTGCATAATCTGCAGGAAGCGAATACCAGAAATCTCCAGCTGCAAAGGGAGAAGGATAATTTCTACAAGTACAAGAACGCCGAGCAGGCCAGGATGCGGGCCAAAATGAGGAGCGATCACTGTGAGACCAGTGAAAAGCTGAAAACTGACGACAGCACCAGCTCACCTGCCCTGGCAGTGTTATCAGCTGGAGATAAGGTGGAACCAGAGGTGGAGGCTTTGGAAGCCGCAGAGGAGGAGGTGGAGGAGGAGCAGGTCGAGCTGCGGGCCAAGCGAGAGCGTAATCGCGGCGAGCTTTTCAGTCTCAGCGCGACGAGCGCCCTTAACGGCGACGGTGGCGGCAGTAGCGATTCTGTGAGCACCGCCAATTCCCACGCCTCCACCTCGATCTCCTCCAGCGCCACCCACACCACAACGACGTCATCGAGCACGGGGCGTTCCGGGGGTAGACGCAAATATAGCTTTAAAACGCATGCCGGCAAGTCGTATCTCCAGCACCATCACTCATCGCGACGGATTAGCAACATGGACATGGCGCACAGCTCCGGTGGCGGCGTCAGTATGGTGGCCAAGCTGACGCAGCAGTTCAACGAGATCATCCAGAAGGATTCCCGACTCCTGGGGCAGGTCAAGCGGAACAACGGAGTGTGGCTGTCACGCGGCACGCATGTCTACAAGATCGTGGAGAAGCAGCCCGCCGCCGAGAGCGGCGAGGAGGCTAGCCGCATCTCCATGGTCCAGCGGAATATCAAGAAGTTCGAGAAGCTGGAGAAGCCCAGTGTGCCGCTGAAGAGCGAGCAGTTGATGCGGAAGCACCACGAACTGATGGCCAACGGTGGCACTGCCAGGGGGAGCACTCTTCCGCGGGGTCCTCGGACCAAGAGGAATCTCAAGCTGCCGGCGGGAAGCCCAGGTATAGCCGAACTGGCGGTGGTCAGTGAGGAGGTCAAGACCCCCAAGGAACCAGCTAAGCAGCCAAAGTCAAGCCCCTCGGAGCCACTGCCCGATGAAGCTAAGGTTGAGAAACCCCAAGATGAGCGGGACTTTGTTGCGGGTGAGGAAGAGGAGGAGGAGGATCTGCGTCAGAAGCAAAGGAAGCACAAGTATGCCACCATCTATGAGAAACTAAGGTTTACCTTTGCCAAGGGCAGGAAGTCAGCTAGTCCCTCCCCCACGAAAGGTAGATCCAAAGAGGAGGTATCCCTGGAAGAGGAGGAGCTACCCAAGGAGACAGCTTCCAAGGAGGAGCTTCCCAAGGAAAAGGTACTCAAAGAGGAAGCTCCCAGAGAAACGGAGCTAAGGCTGAGAATACCTAAGAAAGAGGTTCCCAAGAAAGACGAAATTCCCCCAAAAGAGCCTCACAGTGGGCCAGCTCCCAGTAACCCAGGGGATCCCTCACCCGTTCTCCCCCTGCCCCCCTGCTTTGATGCCGATTCAAAGATCCTAGATGCCCTCGAAGCTGTGGACGACAAGCTAAAGGTTCTGAATCCCCCAAGTGAAATGTCCTCGCAGGATGGCGAACTACTACTTGGAGCCAACAATGACTTCGAGCAGCGCATCCTGCCTAACAACTCGTTCGTCTACCAGGCGGCCAACAAGCAGATCTCCAACAATCAGATCCTGCTCAACCAGGCGGTGAATGTCACCCTGGTCAATGCCATCGAGGGCGAGCAGATGATCATGGAGCAGAAGCAGCTGATGAAGGACAGGGCTTTGGAGCTCAAGGCGGAGCAGAAGGAGGAGGAGCTGCCGGAACCCGAGTCCATCTACGAACCCATCACACCCATTGGCAGCGAGACCAAGACTGAAACCCCGACCTCCAGTCTCTTCAAGATTGCCGCTCAAAAGTCGGAGATCGTGGAGGACATATACCAAACCCTGGAGGAGACTGCCAAGACCACTGCCAAGCCCAAGCTGAACATCTGGATGGAGGGCTACGAGTCCATTGCCGGCTCCCAGGAGTCATCTCCGCCAGCCTTCGATGGCTACGAGTGCATTGGCCACGAGGAGATGGTCAGCGCACCCATAATCCTGGGAACAGGCACCTTGGGCCGGAATACCCGAGATCAGCTGCCGGAGCTGCCAAAGCCCATGAGAGTGCTCCCCAAATCCGCAACGCCTCTGCGACCTGCTCCACCCAAGCCGGGCGCCAAGGAGTCCGAGGAGGATGAGAACATCTACGACACCATCAAGGGCTGCTACGAGTCCATGCACTGCAAGACCTCCTCCTCGTCCTCGTCCAGCGGGGGAAACACCCTCACCACAGATGCCATTTCCCTGGGCTCCAATTGCTACGAGAGCATCGCGCACTTCCGCAAGGCGAAGATGGCCACGGGACAGAGCCAGGCATCCGCCGGCAGCTGCATCCAGCTCTCCAGCAGCGGCTCCACTCTGACCATCTCCTCGGACCACAAGACCAACAGCCTTTACGAATCCTCGCTGGCGGCCAACGGTTGCGTCGTCTACGGGAGTGCCAGTGTGGGCTGCCGCTCCTCCGTGGGCAGCAGTGCCGGGAGTCGGGACAGCGGCAAGCCCGGCGACAAGCGATCCTCGATAGCGGGCTCCAGCGACAACAGCGATGCCTGGGTGGACATCTCTGATGGGGAGCATGGACACACGAAGGTGGAGCTGGCCACCGAGGCTCAGTTTATTGTGTGAGTATAACTTTAAAATCATATTTTAAAGGGAAAGTTAGTACTTAGGATTAATATTCAAACGGAAATTGGGAAAATGAATCTAGGGAGAGGTTTCTAATTGCTTTGTATATATTTTTCGAACAGATAAGCTATCAATTTAATCTTGTGCTTACTTTTTGCAACACAATTTGTGCGCTTCACAGTCATTTTTATAATTTTCCTTTTCAATCGAAATAGATAAGCTGTTTTATATTAAATATTTACTATAAATTATAATTAATATATATCAACAGTTAAGCCTCGTAATAATACACTTTAAATGCCTCTTTTAAGTAAAGAAGCAGTCACCTAACGTTTAGCAATTATAGGCAGAAATTAGTCTTCTTTAATGTCAACTCTTTACATTATATTGACACATTGAAGGTTTTTTAGATCAAGTTAAGTAAAACATACAAAACTTCGCAATTTTTATTGTTCTTTTCCTGTACAGCGGAACTGCAACTCCCCTCAAACTCGGACTGTATAAATTCTGCGTATATTGCTTATCAGTTTGTTTGGGTTTCGCCTTATCTAATCGCCGTGGGCCAAGACAAGAAACGCAGGGGTTCCGACCGGCTCAATTGCTGTTGCCATCAATAAATGGTGCAACATGGGTGTATATATATAATATATATTAATACCCAGGGGTAAGAGTTGACCCCAAAACCTATACTGAAATGCAGGTCAAGGTGGCTCGCGTTGAGCTCTTGACTAGAAGTTTTAGAAGCAAAAAGGAATAATTAGTACAGAATATAGAATTTAAATATATTCACTGTCTTTTATACATTACGGAGGCGCTACTTAGTCACTCTGTTATTTTTCGTTTGCATAATCTGTTTAAGAAGTAAACAAAGCCGAGGAGATAAACGCTACGACGTCAGAGAAACCAAAACAAAACTAATTGCTATAAGTTTCAGAAACACCCAAAGGCTATATTAAAAATTAAAATATAAAATAGATATAAAATTTAGGAAAGCTTCTAACCAATTTTTCCCATATTACTGTTCAGTTGTCAAACAAACTTTGTCATAATTTGAACAAATTAAGACCCATTTAATAATCATTCCCTTAATTAGTGAAATGTCACGCACTGCTCTGTTCCATTTCTTTTCCATTAATTTTTAAAGTTGCAACACTCAGCCGGCTGGCTGATTGGAGCTCTTCCGAGCGCCAAGTCTTTCCCCCAACTAATTAGACCACTGACCTACAATTTGCTATGTTATCAGTCGATAAGATTGACTGACTCTGACGGGCCTCTTGAGGGAAACCCTAGAAATTCTGAGAGTCGAGAGGCAATCCAAGCACTCTTGCCAGTCAGCACCCAGCATGGTCGGAGGAACCACATCAGAGAGCTCTTTCCCGCTAGATCGATCGGTTTTTGGGGGAATCTTCAAGTACTTAACCGCAACTATTTTAAGTCAATTAAATCAGCATTAAGTAGTGAACGATTTGGTGTAAATATCTTTGCCCTTGCCCACTTTCAGTGTTCGGGAACGCTTTAAGCCGCATCGCACACGCAGCCCCGATTGGTCGAAACGCATCAGAGACAAAAGACTGCAGAAGAAGGCGATAAGCTGCATTGAGGGTGAGTTATATCTATATAGAGTATATTTATATATAGAATTCTGAACAATAGTTATGGCTAAAGATAAGCCTTAATTGTTTAAGGAACCTAGGAAAGTGCTTACTGTGAGAAGTAAAGGTTATAAGTTATTTTTAACTTGAGAATAAGACAACAAAAGGTAGTTTTAGGTATTTTACCAAAAGATTTTACAGATTTATAATTTTATTTATTATCTTACTAGTTTTATTTCAATTGCTTATTATTTGTTGAACTCTTTTTTTAAATTTTTTTGTACTTTTAATTGTATAGAATCTTAATAGCAACTCCATTTATTTAAAGTAAGTTATAAAATAAGAATTAAAAGCAGATTAGGAATTTTTTATTTAATTAAGCACTATATTTGTTTTGTTTATAAAACAAATTAATGTTTGAAAATATTACAATAAGCTAAAAAATTGAAAAAATTACGGCTAATATTTTGGCCCCAAAGAAATAATTTTTGTTCTATTAATTTTTAAATTAAATATTTTAATATTGAACACCCAAAACTTACTCTTAAACAACTTACCAGTAATTAAATTTCCTAAAAAAAAAATTACAAAATTCCTAATTTTACATATTACGTATACGCATTACGTTTGTTTGTTCGAAAACATTACGTATACCCTACGTAGTCCAGCTTATAATCCAAAAGTTCGATCGCTTGGTTTGTGCCCGCGCTAAGCTTTGCCATCCACAACTGTAACTGTCCGTTGAGTGAGTGGACTCTGTGTTTGTGACTTTGGCGAGCAAAACCCCACTAATTATCAACTGTTTAATTGCTGCGAGTGCCGCTAGCTATTTTGCCTTTTGATAAATATGCATAAATGGCAGCCGTAGCCCAAAGAAAATGCCAAAAGTGAAGCGGAACCCGTAGTGATTAACAAGGCGAGCAGCTACCAGAGCGTTTAATTGGCCGAACAACCTTTTTTGTTACAAATGAGAGTGAGAGTGATGGTAAGCCCAGCTTACGGAGAGCGAAGAGGCAGCGCGGCGACAGGTTCCACACAATGCCCATAAAGTGGACGCAATGTGCAATTTGCTCGTTGTTGTTATTGCCGCAGCATTGCTCTCCGTGGGGATCCGTGTGGATCCCACCTCTCATTCGGTAAAACGCGCTCCACTCGAACGGTCCGAAAAACTCGGCGGGCTGTTAAAACAGAATTTGTGTGATAAATGTGAATATCGGTGGGCATAACTAATGATGTTGCTCTAATAATAATCTGAGAAAAATAAACAAAAGAAGACGAAATGAAATTATATGAAACAAGAGCATTAGCAGAGCTCTCAAAAACACACAGAGAGTAAAAAAATAGTTGAGAGAGCGAGAGCCATTGCAGTTTGCAATTACAAGTTTTTTGTGTGTTTTTTTTTTGTACTCATGTGGAGACGTCACGAACTGAAACCGATGCCGATGATTTTATTGTTGCCCTTCCACCGTCCACACCCAACCCCGCATCAACCCCTCTCTGAATTATTGTTGCTTTTGTTTGTGGCGATGACGAAATTGTTTAGCGAAAACGAAAACCAGTCTAGAAACATAAAACGCCAGCCAACAACTCGCAGGGCAACCTTGAAGAAGTCTTAACGAAACACAAAGCAAAACAAGGGAAAGAGCGTAGAGATAACCGTTGTACATCCAAAGGAATCGCGATTTGCCAATTTGCCAATTTACCAATTCGGCGGATGACTTTTGCAAAAATAGTTGTAACTAGCACGAAAAAAAACACCCCTCTTCATAATGGGCAACTATTGCAACAAAAGTTTACAGACGATGTGCAATGTGCAGTGCGCGAGTTCGAGTGCGAATCCGAATTCGAAATCGAGGAAGCATTTTTACAGCGCACACTGAGGAAAACTCAGTACTACAAAGTAGATATTGAAGACATTTTCTTCGAGTTGATCGTAAAATGCAGAATTAATAGTTGAAAATAGTAAAAGTTGCCTGAGTTTGCAATTGCATGTTTTTAAGCAAGATTTTTGCATTTATAAGAAAACATTTTTCATCTTTAGTTCATTAATTAGCAGATCAAAAAGATACAATTTAATGGCAATTAAAACATAATGCTTAACACCAACTTGAGCTTTAGTTCTAGGTAAATATACCTAAAAATAAACCAATATCACAAAAATGGAAAAGTTAAAGCTAGAATTATATTATATAAAGTTTTGCAGAAAGCAGTCTTATGGGGAACATAATATAGTTTATCTTTGAAGTACTGAATAATTATATTAAACATTTTTATTTTCCGCTTTATTAATAACTAAATTTTTGCGTAATAAAAACCACTCCTTCAACCCCAATTCTCTCAGTGTTACACGTAATCCTACAAAAAAGGCTTTGTGCGAAAAATGCGATAGTGTCTCTGCACCAATCCCCTACCTCCCTACCCCCAAAAGGAGAGTTCAGCGAACGCTGTTGGCAATTGGAAAATATCTTGTAATTGCTTCATGTTTCACGGGTGAAACCGAGGCTCGCTTAGGCTTAGCCCGCTAAATGGAAATTCTCAGCTTAACTTTTAACTTTTACCCGGGGCACGTTCAACTCTCCGGCTCGTTACAAATACCGGCTACGAACTTTGGCTGTGTTATTTATTTTTTGTCGTCGCCCGACACGCAACGCCCGCAGCGAAAGTGTCGTGGAAATTCAGGCTTGAGCCCAGAGCGACTCAGACTCAGACTCTGACCTGGGGCGTTGCAATGAAAATTTATGAGCCCACTTGTCGCATTCAGGAAGAGCTCATGCTCGATTTCGGGAAGCAACGGAATGGATGCACATTTCCAATTAGATGACTGGGTAGCTGTACAGGGCGGCCTCGAAAATGGAAGCTATGAAAGTGGAAGAATGTTGCAACAAAAAAATCAATTAGGTGACTAGGCCTCCAAGATGAGGCCTATGATGAGGCAGAAATATGCTCTTATTACCAATAAACATACAAATAATAAATATTTTGAGTGAAACTTGCAACGTTTTTGAAGAAATTTACCTTGATTACAAATTGCTTTCCGCAATGTATTCACTTTGCCATTTCAATGACTAAGACATACATTAAGGAACAAGAAATACTGCATTAGTTACTGGGAAATTAGATAATTTGTTATACATATACGAGGCCTTGAATTATTGCACCTAAAACAGATAAATAATTTATAGCAAATTTGTAATTGGTTGCATGCTGAAAGTTCATACTCAGTCTTGGGTTTCCCGAAACGAATGATTAATTTACAGCAAAGGCCCAAAAAACCTACCTAAAAATATTATAGTTTCTGGGAAAACCAATCATTATTACGTTTGTTAAACATACAATCTTTATATATTTTTACAGAGACTTAGATTATTGAAAAACACTATTTAGCACTCTCTAAAAATCAATTTTCATAAACTTAAAAGCAAATAGCTGCCTTAGAGATTATAATTTTCAAGTTTAACCAAGACATTTGGTTGCTATCAGCTATCAGCTGTCAGCTTGTTTTCTTACGTGGCCAAGAGACGATTGAAAGGCAATGACATCGTTTGGCACTTAATAATCTTAACCTTAATGCGTCGTCCGATCAATCAACCGTTGGATGCGATCCGCTGATCAACTGGACTTCTTTCTATCTACAGTACATTAATTGTTAATTGCCAGCGAAGAAGAAACAACAGCAGAATCGACCGGCCTTGCACTTGCTGTGCATTCCATTAAACAAAAGAGACCCCGGGATCAGCTTCCTCGGCTTGTGTGTGAATGCAATTTGTACACTACACCACATTCTGCACACTCGCTGTTTACGAATGCATCCCATTGCTAGACCAGAGTAGGTTTCTTTTTCTGGTACCATCTCGCGGTTTCTTTGTTCGCTTCGCTAATGAAATAAACCATTTCCGTATTGGCTATGAACGTTCGCTTTACACGCACCAACAAAGGCCTAAATTCGCAGAGAGAAAGAGTGATTTGAAGCCTGTACGTCAGCAATAACCTGAAACCGGTAACACTGAGCTGGCCGAGATCCCAGCTCCTTGTTTTCGAGCCAGAACCAAACTCTCCAACGGCCCACGCGCAACAAGTGTCGCCGCCGAAAAAGTATCTCGTTTCGTTCAAGATATGTACCCATAGACTGGGGACAGTGAAGGCAAAAATAATAGCAGAAAGCTGGGATTTTTCAAAAAATTAATAACTTAATAAATTAGCACAAAAAGAGGACTTGTGTATCACTAAAATGATCAGGTTTTATGGGTTTCTTTAATGAAAATTAGCTAAATTAGACAAAGAATGATTGATTTGGTTTCTTATAAAGTTGATTTCATATTTCCTGAATAGAATTATCTAACAACAATTGATCTATAAATTCCCGTTCCGTTTTGTCATTACAAGATGCTATTCACAGCAATTATGCTTTGCATTCTTGACTGCTATTACTGGGGCCGCAACTGTAGATGGATTCATGCCATTTTAAACTCATATTCATGCTCAGATCGGGCCTCAGCTTGCAGATCTTGACTCAGTGCCTGGTTTTATGGTCTCTCTCTCTCTCCTCTTCTCTCTCTGCGGAACCGGTTGGCATTCGCTGCGCTTGCCTGCCTCCCCATCTCCATGATATTACGTATACGTAATATGCGATCAGATACCAGCTAGCACTCAGTGTTGGAATTTAATGTTCTCCGGCTGGAATTTTCTAAGTTTCCACATGGCTTGCTGGCAAAGTGTTTGAAAAAAAATGGCTAAAATTCATTTGAAAATTGCCAAATTCGTTAGCTTTCAGGGCATTTGATGTGCGGCACCTGCCACACACCGCACAGCACATCATGGTGTTTGATTTTCCAGCTATGTATAGTATGTTAATCACACCCCGCACTGTGCCCAGAGTGACTGTCTGCATTCAACCATGATTCCATTATAATTTGCGCTATTTTGCATGCCCCTGCTTTGGGTGCCTGCTATTATTTTACTTTATTTTAGCTTAGCTTGGTTTAGTCTAGTATGGCACTCGCCGCCTACGGTCTGGTCCGGCTGATACACTATACGGCTTATAAGGCCAGCTTTTATGTTGTTGTGACACTCGGAGAGTCGGTTTAATTAGCATATCGGACACAGTGGACAGTGGACAGTGGACTGTGGGATGGGTATTTCAATCAGAAAAGGGCAGACAATTGCAGCAGCTTTAATTGCTTTCAATTGAGTGATTTCTTCCTAAGAACAGAGTTCAAAATTCCAGAAGAGCAGCCATAACTCCACACTTGAAAGAATAAGTGATAGATTTTTTGATATTTAATGAATGTACTTAAGGAAAAAGTGATCAAAATATATAAAACAATAAAATAAAAACAAAGAAACATAAAATAAATATAAAATATCTCAGATTTAAAGCAACGTGATTAACTCAACACTCTAAAAACAACTGAAAACTCTTTTTAACAATAGAAAATTTGCCATAAAAAGACTAATACCATAAGGAGATAATTACATATGCCAAAGATATTAACTACCTTCTTTTTATGGCAAACTTCTAAGAATAGAACAGAAAATAGTTTACTCTTCGTGCCAGACCTTTGAGTGAATCATTGATTGACAGGCCTTTGACCCCCAAAGATGTGACTAGATGTCGTCAATTAATCCCAACAACGACCAGCGCCTGAGCTGCTCCAGCAGCCTGAGCAGCAGCGGTCATCCCGCCGATCTGGTGACCCTTCCCCGCCAGCGTCGACCCCGTGCCGCCGGCGAGGTGGCGGTGACCAGCGGTCAGCATAACTCCAGCTGCGTGTATCTCAATGGGCCCTTGTCCGCCGAACCAGTGCGTCCCGCTCCCGAACCGATCTACCAAAACGAGGCGGCAGCCATCAGTCAGCGCTGCAGCCATGCCCACCAAAGGGCCCAGCTGCTGACCTCCATGCGGGTGAGCCACGAGGTATCCCCGGAGGGTCACGAGCATCCCACAAAAGTCGTGATGACAGTGAGCACTTTCGTAGGTTCGTTCTGGTAGAAGCAATATTATTTAAGCTTAATTTTAAATCAATATTTAAGTATTTCATAATTTAGATGTAATATAACTTATAATTATAGAGTTTTTTTGAAGAAGATTATGGATTAAGTTTTAAAGTTATTTGCAAGGTGTTGAAGGGGATACTTAATGAGTCATTAACTTGCCATATATAACTTATAATATGCTTATAATATTATAATATATTAAACAAACTTTGAACTCCATCTTATTTATAAATAATTTAATAATCTTCAAATCCCTTTCAGACGACTCCGATCACTACTACGAGACTCTGTCTCCCCTGGGAAACAAACGCCATTCGACGCAGTTGCTGCGTCCCCAGCAGGATGTGATCCGAACCAGCGGGATCCGCTCATCGCAGCGTCGCTCCAAGAATCACTCCGCCTCCGCACATGCCCTGGGCGAGCATGTGGTCATCTCGGATGACTACGACTCCTTTGAAACAGACAGCGATGATCCCGGAGAGGGAGAGCCGGGCCAGCAACAGCGAAATGTAAGAACTTTAAAGGAAGCCACCAGCTTTTTATTTATATTTTTATTTCATTATCTAATTCCATTCCAGCACAACGACAGCGGTGTGGACATGCGCAACCATCGCCTGCCGAAGCCGCCTCCTCCTCAAAACCAGGTGTACGAGTTCGTGCGCAAGTTCCGGGACTTTATCTCCAGCAAGAAATCGCCGAAGGGCAGTCAGCAGAAGCTCTACGAGAACACGCCGGCGGCCACGCAGTTCTACGTGGAGAGTGGCAAGACACAGACGGAGGTGAGGGAGTACGAGAACACGGAGTATGGGCCGGAGAGGACTACCCCGGCCACAAGTCCGCACCAGGAGCAGCCGCCAGTTCTGAGGGCCAAGCAGAAGAACGGCAAGAGTCTGCGTTCCCGTCTGCGCAAGAGTCTGGTCGGGTCCAGCTTCGACACCAAGCACCTGGCCTCTTTAGCGGAAACACGGAGCACATTCTATGTGGAGGACCCCGAAGGATCGCTGCCGGCCCTGCAGTTGCCCTCGCCGGAGATTCACGGATCTGGGGAACTGGACTCTGGTTTCTGCGAGAAGACCTGCACGCCCACGGTCGAATCGCAGAAGTTCTCCACGGTGGCCCGCAAGGCCAAGAAGGAGGCGAAGGCCAGCAGGCGTCGCACCACAATCGGGCTGCGACCCCACGATCCGCCACCCCCGCCACCGCCGCCAATTGGAGGCAGCAAGACGCCCACGGAAACGGAGATGCGAGAGCAGGAGGCCGGCCAGACCACCTCCTGGTATGCTGAATGCGGTGTCTTCAAGCAGGCCTCCAATCTGGCCAGTTCTCCGCGAGGCGACGAGCCAGTCACGCCCACGCCCAGTGCCGGAGGCGTCAGCTCGTGGTACGCGGAGTCGGGTCTGTACCAGACCAGCGGCATATCCGTTGCCAGCTCTAGCGGCAGCTCCGGCGTCTCCACAGGCAACGAGGCTGGTCTGGGCGACGAGCTGAACTCGGAGCCGCACAGCCTGTTCTCCAACGAGCCCCTCTATCAGATGTACAGCGCCGCCAAGCTGGAGGTGAGTGGGGAAGAGGAAAAACCATTGAATCCAAACTTGAATCCATGAATCCGCTTTCAGTCCATCACACGTGACCTGGAGGCGCACGAGGGCTCAGCGGATGGCTACGAGGAGATTGGCCACCAGGCCAAGCAGAAGACGGAGCCACTGGCGAAGCCGCGACCCACCGCCCTGCAGCTGGTGGAGCCCAAGAACGGACCGTCGCGCACTCTATGGAGCGAGATCCCCGAGGTCATTCAGTCCTGCATTCTGCGTGAGTATTTAATACTAAAAACCGTATTATAATAATTATAATTACTAACAAAATACAATTACAGCTACCTTGACCAGCAGGGAGCGGAGCCTGCAGGAGGCCAAGTTCGAGATCATCACTTCGGAGGCCAGCTACCTGAAGTCACTGAACCTGCTGCGCCGCCACTTCATGAACCACAGCGCCTTCATGGACACTTCCGTGCTGAGTGGTCGGGATCGGAAGGCTCTCTTCTCCTACATCGTGCCCGTGCACGAGTGCTCCGAGCGGCTGCTCACCGAGCTGGAGGCCTGCTGGCAGGACAACATTATGCTGCTGGGGCTGAGCCGCTGCATCTACGAGATCGCCGAGCGGCACTTCCACGTCTACGTGGCCTTCTGTGAGCATCAGGGACGGATGGATAGGACGCTGCGCCGATTGAAGGAGTCCAAGGAGTCGAGCGCCTTCCAGCAGCACCTGGAGCGGCTGGAGCAGAGTCCCAGCTGCTGCGGCCTCAACCTGCACTCGTTCCTGATGCTGCCCATGCAGCGTATCACCCGGCTGCCGCTCCTCATCGATGCGGTGTTCAGCAAGGAGTCACCGCTGAACCGCGAGGAGTACGAAAGTTGGAAGCTGACGCTGGCCCTGGTCCAGAAAATAGTGGCGCAGTGCAACGAGGCGGCCAATCGCTGGGAACAGGCCTATGAGCTGCAGCGGATTGCGTGCCAGTTGGAGTTCCCCTCGCACGTTCGTACCCTTGCCATTGCACCCGCGGGCGTACCGCGGGCGGGCGCCAAGCCGCGCTTCCTGGTCAAGCGGGGTGAGCTCACCCACCTGATTTGGCGCGGCGAGGATGCCAAGCTGACCTTCGGCAAGCGCTTGACCAAGGCCAGCATCTATGCCTTCCTCTTCTCGGACCTGCTGGTGCTCTGCAAGCGTCGCGGCGAGTCCAACTTCACCGTCTTCGATTATTGCCCGCGGAGCATGCTGACCCTGGCCCCCGGCGACACGCTGCCCCAGCTGCCCACCAAAGACCTGAAGGACCAGGCCGGCAAGAACCTCATCCTGATGACGCTGCTGGAGAACTGCGACCGCAAGACTGTCGAGCTGGTAGGTGTAACTTTACCTCTTTCCCTGAATGGAAGCTAATCCCCGTTCTCCTTAGGTGCTGTCCTGCCCATCGGTGTCCGACCAGCAGCGCTGGCTGCAGGCCACGCGACCGCTCGAGGCGGAGACGCCCGGCGAGAAGCTCTACGAGTCCTGGGACTGTCCGCAGGTGGTGGCCAAGCACAGCTACGAGTCCGACGAGCCGGATGTCCTCCAGCTGGAGCTCGGCGATGTCGTCAACGTTTCCCGCAAGCTGCCCGATGGTGAGGAAAGCGTCAAACTTTTTAAAACAAAATATTCAAGCTGAGCTGATTTCTTGCAGGCTGGTACCAGGGTGAAAGGATTCGGGACGGCGCCGTCGGCTGGTTCCCAGGAAGCTACACCGAGGAGCTGAACTCGGCGCACGTCCGCGCCCGCAACCTTAAGCAGCGGCACCGCCTGCTCACCTTCACGGCCACTTACCTGGAGGCGCAGAAGAGCAAGTGACCTGGGTCAGTCTTGAGCTAAGCTGAGCAGGCGAGCAACGCCAACCATATATAGTCCGCAAACCAACTCTAAGTGAACTACCATATACCATTATATATACTTATATGCACTGTAGGAAATGTGATAATTATTTAATTGTTAGTCGAAGCTTATGAAAAGGGAATCTTAACAATTTCTTCCCCTAGTGACTAAGCCCTAGCGAGTAGTTGTATTTATGGATAATTGTGTGTTGATATGTAAACGAATTCCCGAAAAACAAATAAAAAACTAAATGAAAAAAATAAGAAAACACTAGGTGTGGAAATATAATTCATATATTTTGATTATATTGTTTCATTTTGTTAGGGCACTAATGAGTGCAGTTTTCAGAATAATAATAAATATAGAAATACATATAATTTCCTTATGAAATAACTTCTATTTCACGTACCTCTCACAGATATAACAATGCTTAAGAGTGCAGTCCTGGACATACATTTTATTTTTATATATTTCGTCGCAGTGTTCCACTCCGGTTGAATTGTTTGGCTCACCGAAAAACCAAAGGTACGAGGCCTCTGGCGTTCCACTGGGAAACCAGACATGGCGACCTGGCGTTATAAAGTCATTACCAGAGGTCCAGTAGTGATTTGTGTCCTGCTGGTCATCGAGATATCTCCTGATGGCGTTGTACTTATTTGTGGTATTGAAGGACACTAAATTTTAGCCCATGGACTCGCAGGCCTTACGGGCGCCGTACCAATGCCTCTGCTTAGTGTTTTCAAAATAATACATTGTCCCGTCGATATATAGTAGGGTGGAAGATACTTAAAAAGGGTAAAAGGTAACAGAGAATTAGGTTTAGAGGAAGATACTATTAATAAGGATAAGTAGAGGATCCTTCACCATTCGGATAGGTATTTGCTCCTGATAAATGAAGCAGACCGAAGAAAACCAGCAATCCACTGCACAGGGTAAGCATTTTGCAAATACTACTTTGGTTCTTCATAATATTATTCGCTTTTATACTTTTGGTAAACCACTGAATGAATGTTTAATTATTGTATTAAACAGATAGCATATAAAGATATAAAGTCAATGAACTTGGCCTCTATCTTATCTTTTTAATACTCGGCGGGGTCTTGCCAGAATACGGAAAAATTGCATAATACAGAACAATCCAAAAATTGCATAATTTCTTAAGTATATTCTATACATACATAAAGAAATAAATGTAGATTATGTATGTGTTTATTCAAAACAAATTAGTTTTCATTAAATAATTTTAATCACGGCACTAAGAAGTTAAGTTCAGTTCACAGACACTAAAATACTTGAAGGTTCGTCATTTTCTTAAATTGCATGAATCCCAATACTCTTCTCCGTCTGAGGGACACCCCAAAGGTCCAATGGCACGGGCTTACCGTTTGGGAACCAAGCAAGATGAACAAAGATGTATAAAATCAGTTGCAGATGTTCAGTAGCCTTTGGTTTCTCCAGTATTATCCATAATTTCATATGTTTAAACTAAGGATCTTCCCTTCTTATGTACATTATCAAAATCTCCCATAAATGCTTTACTCCTTAAGCATTTCGCAAATTATGATTTTATATTGGGTTAAAGATAATATTCCAGTAAACTAAACAAGTACGATTATAAATAGGTAGCCCAAAACGTATCCTTTATAACGTTGCAAAATTCTGTCTAAAATTATAATACAACAAAAAAGGAAGCTAACTTCGGCACACCGAAGTTTGTATACTCTGCAGCTTACAATTGGATCATAATCATTTAATCCAACTCCGTTCCTATGGCAGCTATATGATATAATAGTCCGATCTTGATAAAATTAAAACCGAAATTCTAGAATATAACAAAATGGGCTCTATCTCAAATTATATGAAAATATGATAAATATTGGCAAAGTTATAATTTTTTCCCCAAAAATTTTCCTATCGTTTCTATGGCAGCTGATATAGTCAACCGATCCGGCCCATTCCGACATATATAGTAGTGAGAGGATATAGAAAATTATCTGAAAAATTTCGTTCAGCTAGCTTCAAAACTGAGGAACTAGTTTGCTTGATCGACTCGGCTGTTGATGCTGATCACGAATATATATACTTTCTAGGGTCGGAAATGTCTCCTTCACTGCGTTGCAAGCTTCTGACTAAAATTATAATACCCTGCAAGGGTATAAACATATACGATTAAAAATGGGTAGCCCAACACGTATCCTTTATAACGTTGCAAAACTCTGTCTAAAATTATAAAACAATAATAATTATAGCTATAACCATTTTCTAAACGTTGCATGATACCAAAGAGTATGAATATAACTTTATACTCTTTGATGATACGTTGTCTGTGCTCCACTTTGTAGAAATTTGTAGACATTGCCTCCCAAAAGTATGCCAACAAGTTCATGTACATTGCGGTAAAAAAAAATATTTTACATAACTTTCTTTTCTGAGGCGATCTACAGAGCTAACCACCAGTAGTTTGTTCAAAAGTTTTAATAGGATGTAAATTTTATAACAATGTTGGATTGGCATTTACAATAAATTTCTTGGACTCTTGAGCATTTACAATTGAATAATCGCATTGTTTTAAATAATAAATTATCTTATGTGTACAAATATAAATTCGAGAGTGAAAAATAAACCTAAATTCAATAAACTTTTAATTCAAAGCAAAAGCTGAAAAATATCTGCGATGTATGTACATTCGGTGAGACTTTTTCCCCAATCAAGGAGGGAAGAGGTCCGCTACGACATAGTAAACAAATTCCGCTCTCAATATTGAAAGTAAACACTGACATATCAAACTGTTAAATATGTATTCCCCATCAATAAAACACCCCAGTCGCAAGTTTATGTTTTCAGTTTCCGTTTATATTTTTCTTTGGAAAAAATATACACACATTTCACTTCAGCAGAGCTCGAGGTACTCCTCGAATGCTTCTTAAATTACTTTAGTAGCTGCACTCCATCCCTAGGGTATATTGTAAATGTATACAATTAATTCTACGATTATATTACGGCTGTCATAAATTATTAAATCTAAATCAAGCACTACAAAATTGGGGGAAGGGCGGGGCAAGATATGTTTCTGGCGTTCGATCGATCCGATAGCAGCGCCTGGTCGAGTGCTGCTAAGCCGGCCATCGCGAGCGCAATCTGACCCAAATAATTTACAATACTTCTTCATGGGAGCGCGATGAGTGGATGTGGTAAATTGCGGTGAATCGATGAAGTGGTCTGGTTCGAGGACTAAGGCTAAGCTATGGCTCACTAACGTATCCTGCATTAGGCGCTAGATTCACACACTTCTATAAATATATATCACAAAATCAGTGAAATGAAAATTCGCTGGAGTATTTGCTTGTTTCGCTTTTTGGATGATGCCTGGATGAGAACAGCGGCTGGGGCTGAATGTTGCTCGTCGATTGGTTCTTCAGCTGACGGCGATGGTCACCTGTCACCTGAAGCTGATGCCGCACTTGCGACTGATCTTGGGCGTGTGTATGTAGGCGATGGACAGCAGCAGCGGCACATCGTTCTCGGAGAGCTGCAGCGGATTGGTGATGTCGCTCAGCCGACAGGGATCCGTTTCCAGCAGGAAGGCGGCCAGAGTCTCTGACTGCAGGTAGATCTCCTGCAACTTGGACTCCAGAAACGAGAGGCACTGCAAAGGAAATGCAGAAAAAGATATTAGAAAAGTCTCTGATAGGTCGGATCAAAGGATATCTACCTCATAGGCGGGTATGCCGCCAACATGCATGGCCTGCACGGTTTCCAGCATGCTGGACACCAGCTGTGACATTCCCACCGGGGAGCTCTGGCCACCGGCATACGGAAACTGCTGCGTTTGTGACGAGATGAGACGCACATCCCACTTGTCCATGTCCGCCACAATGGCGATATTCTCCGCCGGCTGCGAGATCAGCGAGGCAGACCGCGCAGCCAAGGCCAGGTCTTCGCGCAGATGCATTTCCCATTTATTGGGCGGAGCACAAGTGCCCTGGAAAAAGAGGAGCATTAATTGTAATAATCTGGGAAGAGGCTTCCAAAGACTGGGGCACCCACCTGGAGTACCATGTCGGAGACGTAGTGATCGCTGACGCTCAGCAGCAGCGAGGGAATGAAGCCGGCGCGTAGTTGTTCTCCAGGCGAGTCGTCGTCCTGCGGCAACTCCTTCACACCCGGAACGGGCAGCTTCAGCAGCTGCTGGGTGACATTAACCGCTGCACACTTCGCTGCCACCGAGGACACTGAGCTACGGCCGGAGGGCACTCGCTTCGGCTGCTGCTTGCGCATGTACGTGGTCTGCGGCATCGTCGGATTCAGGGGTTCGGCCGACTTGAGGGTGTCGATGGAGGCCGCCGAGTTCACCGACTGCAGGACTTTGGAACTGGACACATTCTGATTGTAGCAGTGCACTTCGTCCGTCTCGAACTCCAGCTCTGTGGCGTTGGAGGGTGTCTGGTTCCAGGCGGCCGAGGAGTTAAGCCCGCCGCCACCACTGCTGCAGACCACACAGCGATCGGTGCTGGTGGTGGTGGTGGTGGTTGTTGTCGGAGTTACGGGCGTCGGCGGCGCGGCTGTGGAGCTGCTGCTAGCCGCCAAGGTGGCCGTGCTATCGCTGCCCTTGAGGGCCGCCGCCGCCTCGCTGGCCTCCAGCTTGGTGGCCTTGTCCATGAGCAGGTCGTAGTTGGACATCACCAGGTTCTTGCTCTTCATGTAGTTGGTGGCAATTTGCGGATACTGCTCAAAGTTGAACTTCATGCCCGAGTGCTTGCTCCTGTCGTGGGTGCGCTGATGCTGGGCGCACAGCATCAGGCCAGGCTTCGAGTCGTGGTCCCCGCTGAGATCTTCGCTGCTCTTCTTCAGATTGACCAGCGGCTCGTTGTCGCCGAGGACGAAGACGACGCCATTGCCATTGTCCACCGCCGACGTTTGTCGGCAAATGCCATGCTCGCGCTCAATGAGCTTGTGGCAGTGGTCGAAGTGTATCTGCTCCTCCAGACTCACGTTCTCCTTGATGGGCTCGATGCCCCAGGTCATGCGGTCGCTCTTGCCCATGCTGTTCTGGGTGATGAGATCCGAGAGGGACAAGTGCGAGGCCCTTCTCTCGTGGCTCAACGGCTCAAAGTCAGGCGGTCCGCCCGCCTTGATCGGCTGCTGGTCGCCCTGATTGCCCTCCACTGAATAGCTGCTACAGCGACGCTCCAGCTTACGATTAATGATCCGAATGCCCTGCTGCAGCTTGGCCAGATCGCTGAGGCTGAGGCCCTCCTTTACGCCCGCCACCGGCACCATGTTCCAGAAGAAGTTCTTCTTTGGCGGCGCCTCCACGTTGCTGTCCTCGATGAACTCGATAGCCTCGATGGCGCCGTCATCGACGGAGCCAGTGCCCACGGAGCCGGTGGTGCCGCTCGACTGCTCCTCCTCCATGCACAGCTCCACGTTGTCCGGCGTGGTCACTGTCAGGCGGATCCGGCCGTCCTTGCCAGTGCGAAAATACTGCTGCGCCTGGCGGGCCAGCAGCGTCTTCTTATCGATGCCAGTGTCCATCAAGTAGTTTCCAATGCGCAGCTCCTGCTGCACAAAGTGCGAGTCCCGGAAGGCAAGAACTGTGGGAATCTCGTTCTTTTTCAGCGTCTGCATGCCATCGCTGGCGTCAATGGATCCCGGATCCATTCCATCCCCATTCAAATCGCAGCCATCATCCTCTCCGTAGCCATTCAGTTCGCCATTCTCGTCGTCCGCATCATCGACAATGGCATTCAGATTCTGCTTGCAGGTGGCCGTCCTGCTCAGTCCCCGCATCTGCGTCGGCGGACTCTTGTGCCGCTCCTGGCCGGCAGCAGCCTGACTCTGGCTCTGCCCCTGCGCCACAACCAGATCGTTGATGAGTTGCTTGTTGAAGTCCTCCCGCTTGGCCGCTCGCCGCACCTCGCTGCAGCGTATGAAGTAGGTGAGCACGTTGAGCAGCTTTTCCACCCAGAGCTTCTCTGCTCCGCAGACGATGGTGCGCGCCAGCTTCGGCGGCATGCCGATGGCGCCATACAGGTCGCCCAGCTGGGCCCACAGAGCATTGTACGGATGCTTCTGGGCCACTTGGAGCAGCTTGGCGCGCTGCTCAATGGCAGCCGCCGAGGCAGAGGACTCCGACCGCCTGGAGCCGGCGCTGTTAAAGGCGGAAACGGTGGCCACCCAGCCCAGATGATGCGTGAGAATCCCCGTCAGCATGGTGCTGATGAAGCTGCAAGCAAAAGGGAAGAAGTTATACTCAGTCCTACTCTTTTCTGGGAGAATTCAACTTACAAATTGGAGTCTTTGGTGTCGGCGAAGGAGAGCAGGTCGCACAGCTCCTTGATGAATCTCTCGGCCACAGTCTTGGAGTACTTGCTGCCGCTGGTGGTGATGCTCAGCCAGACGGGCGTCTTGATGCGCGGCGCGGTGAAGAGATCGCTGAACCACTGTTGCGTGTCCTGCCACGCCTGGAACATGATTTGCAGGAAGTTCTTGTGATTGATGTACGCGTGCTCGGTGCTGGCCCTCAGCCGGCTGAGCATCGACTCCAGCAGAGCGATGTGCTCGCTGCAGAAGAGCTCCATCTCCTCCTCGAAGGACTCGCTCATTGAGATGCACACGGCCAGTCCCAGCTTTGCTCTGCGTCGCAGGTTTGCCTGTCGCCGGCCAATCTCTGGATTGCTGCGTGACTCGTTAGCACTATAGCTGGCGCGTCTATACTGCGGTGGGGCCATTCCACCGCCCTCGCTGCCGCCGCTGCCTCCATTGCCGCCTCCAGCAACACCTCCGCCGCCGCCGGGGGCCATCGTATAATTGTCGCTGAGGAAGCCAATAAAATCGTTCTTGGAATGCTCGTTCTCAAAGGAGGTGCGCAAATTGCGCGAGATTCGACGCTGCAGGCAGCCATCGCTGGCAAATCCGTCCAGGTAGGGCGAGGAGCCCGAGTAGCAGGCCGAGTCGACGCTCAGCTTCCTCATCGCATCCGACTGATCGGAGAGCACACTGCCCAGGCTGCTGCGCGTGGACGAGTACTGATACGACCACTGATCCCCGCCAGCTCCGCTGCCACTCCCGCTGGCCGAGTAGCCAGAGTCCGTGGCCGTGCTGTATGTGGAGGAGTAGCGCGGCCCGCTCGAGTCGATCGAGTGAATCGATAGCGACTGCTGGTCCGCCGGCGCCACGGGCACATCCAGCGGCGGCGTCAAGCTCATCTGACGGCCCACACTCACGCTGAACGGCATCGAGAAGGAGTTCATCGAGAGGCCGTCCATGGAGCCGAGCTCACTGCATATCGAGCTGCGCGGCGTCGCCAGACTGTTCATGGATAACGTGGAGTAGGGCGAGTGGCCGGATCCCCCCGAGCCGCTGCCATTGCTGGTGGGCGTCAGGTAGACCTGAGAGCACAGAATCCTCGCCGGCTCCGGTAGCCAGTGGACCTTGAGGGCCGTTCCGCAAAATGACATGGGGAGGGAGCCAAACACCATCTCGCCCAGCGGTGTGATATCCGCTCCAGAGGGGCGATTGTGCTGGAAAAACAGATGGCAATGTTTAGCTTATTTATCCACAGTTGCGCTGTAGGGTAACGAATAGATTAGAGACGGGGGATGACTCACCTTGTAGCCATATTCCGCGCAGACCTCGATGAAGTTGCTGCCGTTGGTGGAATGTGCCTTGGCCTGAATCTTGCCATTCTGCTGCAGCGAAGTGTACTTTTCATTTTTAAGGAACTTTCCACCGCCACTCGTCGTGGATGATGATGATGAGGATGATGCTGCCGATGCTGAGGTGGCCGATGAGTCCCTGTGGGTCACCTTCTGCAGGGCATTCGAGTCGAAGAGCAGGCGCCGGCTGTCATCCTCTTTGTAGAGCAGAACTCGCACCTGGCTGCCCTCGAAGGGGAAACGACTGAAAGAAATGGGGAAAAGTTCGAGGTAAAAGTTAATATTTTTTCTGTTTATGGTAGGCTCATAAATTAGTCATAAAGAGAATATTTATCTTTATAGTGGTTAAAGTCAATAATGTAATAAATATCGTTTAATAAAATAGCTATTTTGAAAAGTTTAAAGATTAAACTCTAAGGGAATTTTTAGTTATACAAAATTTACTTCAATCTCACAATTACTTTCGCTTTATGTTGCCCAAGTTCTGCCGGATATATTCATCATAATTCCCGCATACTTTGCCACACCTTCGGTTCGAAATGCCAGAGTCCCGCTCGAAGGTCATTGCAGTGCCACCCTCGCCACATACATTTTCCCACACCACACCAGGCCAGACCAGACATATGAGGTCCATTATAATGCGCACATCTCGAACAGCGCTCTTATTCTCGATTCTGTTCATTGTCGCCGATAAAATGGCAAATGCTATGCTCTATATATAGCGACCCTAGCGGTTGGCACGTGACGATTACTCATGTTTGAATAGTGTTTGTCGTGAAATCTTTTACATTCAAAAAACTAAAAGATAAGGCCGCCAAAGCGTACTAGCGGCTGACCTTTGAACTCGACGAAATGCGAGGAGTAAAGGTGTCACTAGTCACATGACGGCTGGCAAACGCGAATGTTAAATTAAGGCAATTTATTTTCGTCGGTTCTATAATTGCGTGATCCAAAGCAGACCTATAGTATACATTAGAAGTGAGGTACATATAGTACGTACACCACCGATGTCGTGAATTATAAACGGATTTCAATGGAATTACTTAGGGTGTGTGCATCGGTATTTCACAACGGCATTAAATATGAACTACCTAACAAGTTAAGGAGATACTTAATGGCATTTTTATAGGATTATGGTCAGAGATCGTATACTCTCTCTCCCTCTAAACTTTCTCTCTTTTTCTTACGTTTTCCCTCTCGCAGCTTTCTCAGTTTGCAGTTGAAAACAAATTCTCTCTCTCGTTCGCTACTAAGTGCAATTTATAAGCCGATTTTATAAGCTGTTTGCTTGTACATTGCAGGCTAAAGGCCAAAGAAATCAAAACCTAACTGAACTTTAATAATAGAGACTTCGGACAAGCTTTATCGAGCGGAGCTTGATTGAAACGGGATCCAGTATTGCTAAGATTTTGTAATTGTTTTCCAAAAAAACAGCTAAGGGTACATTAAAATCCAGTATTCCAGTATATCATCATTTTATTACCAATATCTGTCAAAGTCTCTCCTTCCCGAAACCCATATCCTCTCCGAAATCCACTTTACCCCCGAGATTGCCCATTGGCAGCGCTCGTGAAACAGATTTGAGCTAATTTATTTTTAGTGCGTTTATAAACGGCTTGTCTAAGTAGCGCTAACTTTGAAAAGGCGCTCTAGTGAAATTAGCGCTATAATTAACAATTAGCCCAAACTGATGATAGTCGTTGGCGGTACCTGGGGGCTGGGTTAACTGGCCGGGGGAGTGGGCCAACTAGTTTTAGAGCTTAATAAATGTTTTACAGCCCAGCGATAAGAAGGGGGACCCCGAGCAACACCGCACGCACAGAGATTATAGTGGCGGTGTTGTTCGGGTTTTTGGGGCCGGTCACGAGTTCTGCTCCGACTGATACACATATAATATCCACTATATATGTTATAGGGCCAAAATTGACCGGCTGCGGCGTCGGCGGTTCGTTTGTTCTAACCGAGTTGGCCAATGTCCGGCTCTTGGCGGATCTCGTGTTCGATTTATGGGCCGTGCTTACTTGTATTTAAAGGGCGGCGTATGCATGCGGCGACAAAGGTAATTCCACCTGCAGCCTCGCGATTGCGCCAACTGACTGTCTGGCAGGTAATTCTTCACGGTTGCACTTCTCTAACTCGACCTTGTTAAACTTAAAAAATTCCTGTAACTGGAAGCAAGTACGAACAAAACAAAAATCACTACAAATTTAAATTTTCGGAACTCAAGAGGGGTTTGGTAATTTTTTAGAGAACAATTACTTCAGCTGCCTTTTGTTATATATATTAAACAAACGAATTTTCAATTACATATATTTGTAATTATTAGTTTAATTTAAAATAATTTAAAGCAGAATAAAGAAAAATATTTGGAATACCAAGTTTACTTAAGGGGGGCAATACATGTAAACCAAAAAAAAAATCAAAAAATTTTTTTTTTCATAAATCAATAGAGTATC
>JAEIHY010016926.1:0-33865 GCA_018904565.1 Drosophila tsacasi | reverse complement strand
CTAGGAAATTCGAATCCGAATAAATTTTGAGGAAGTGGAAACTGGAACAGACCCGTATATTTTCTCAAAGAAATTAGGAACATACTTAATATTAAAATACTTTGGAAATGTCTGTCTCTCTTTCGAAACATCAGTTGGCTGCAAGCCAAACTTCATAGACTAAATCTTCTCTATTTGACTTTCATTGTTTAAACTATCTTTAGAGCAAGCTGTCAACAAGCGTCTCCCACTAAAAGCCCCAGCAAATATTTACTGCCTTTTTTGCTACTATAATTGGTTTATAATTGAACTAAACTTGCGCCTGCCCAGAGAGAGCAGAGAAGCTCAGGTAGAGAGAGCAGAGCAAAGAGGTTTTTGTAGACTTGCCCGGAATGCCAAATTAGGAAGCTCAGCTCGCTAGAATATTGCATTTAAACTATTAAAAGAGCGCAAAAAGAGGAACGACGGCTTGGCATTCATAGTAGACAAAATAACTGGTAAGGTATGTTAACTAATTCATTAACTGCGTTTCCTTCCAACGCCCACACAAAGCGCCTCTAACTCCCTCTCTCCCTCTCTCCCCTCTCCTTTTCCATTCCAGTTAACCGGCCGGCTTACACGTACGCATCAATACCAACGTCGGTGAGAGCAGCAGAGAGGCAAAGTGCGATTGTGGCAGAGAGCGAACTTCATATAAAAGCAGCGCGGCGGCCCGAAGAAAGCCACTTAACTGTAATCGTTGCTGCGATCGGTCAGTGTGTGCAAGTGAGACGGCGTGACCAGAGAGAGCGAGACCGAGAGAGCGCTTAATTGGCAAACTGAACTGACAGACAGACAGCTGTTTTTGGAATCTTTCTCGAGGTAAGCTAACGGCATCCTGGAAACAGGAGGTGGCCGGAGCCAGGGGGATCTTCGAAAGTGATAGGACGCATTCGAAAGTGCTCATTCATTATAACTATGGGAGCTTGTAAGGACAATTTGGAAATTGCTGGAATTCAGTGCGAAAACTATAGTGATTTTTAAAAGTGATGTAATTTACGCATTCGGCCAACAACAAAACATTGTCTTACTCTTGCCAAAAATTGGAAAATGCTTTTTCGAACTTCGGAAACGTAGGCGAATCCGAAATCGGAAAGCAGTTCTAAAATTACACACAATGGCTTTTTAGTTTTTTGGCTTCGGCTTCGACCGTTTGATTGATTTTTGGGTCAATCGATTCGAAACCGAAAAGTTTTGAACTCGTTTCACAGCCTCGCAGTTCGCGCAGATCACTCGCCTCACTCACAAGCAAATATGTGAAGGACAACGACGCGAACTCTGCTTCTTCCTGTTCAGAACCGAATACCGATCAGATCGGCAAAGTTATAGAAAAGATATAGAAACGACCGACGCACCGCCGTCGACTGTGGAGTGCGTGAACGTATTTCGAAGCGTGAGGTACTTAAATCGGAACTATCTCGTGTCTAGTGTGTACTGTGTATTGGAACCTTCTCTTATCGAAACGCAGGCGGCTTATATAACCCCAATCCGATAATACCTTGCCGAGAAAAGAATATAAATTCCAATTGAAAAGAGTCGAGACAAGCAAACATACAGTAATTTTTCGAACTGATAATGGCCAGTGAACGAATCCAATCGAGACGCGAGGGGTCTGCGACTTTAAACATTTGAATTCCATCAGTGATAATCCCGACCGGCCTCAGTTCATTTCTAATCGAGACCCAGACGAGACTTGTCCATATGGCTGGGTGCACGTGAATCCATTTGCTGTCCAGATGCCCAAGACACCCATTGACGCTCATGGGTCCTTGACCCATTCCGACCCCTGACTTTTCCCATGGATCAGATTGGATAATCTGTCGGCTAACCTTTCCCACGTTTGAAGTGAAACCATTTTACCTCGATTTCGTAGTGCCAGATCAAAGAGCCAAAATAGATCAGCAAATTGAAATTAAATTAAATCATGACACCGAAAAACACAGACGACACAGACCAAATTAAATTCAATTGAAGCTGTCACGGGGCAGCAACAAGTGCGAGGGAAGAAAGGAACAGAGCGCTCTATAATAGAGCCCAAGAAAAGCAATGCGAAAAGTCAAATCGATTGCTGCAATTTGAGACTCTCTCCGAAGAAATCGAAAATTGCAGCGGAAGAGCGACCAATCAGGCATTACTTTCGGGTGGGGGAGAGAAGGGTAAGAATCTTGGTGACTGACTGGGCGCCCTGCCAAATTGTGCCAGCGATGCATGGCAGCAAAGGCAGAGAGAGAGATACAAAGGTACTTTAGCTACATATATTGAACCGAAAACTGGTTTACGTTCCACTTGGCATCCAATGCAGAAGAAGGATGACGGTCCTACCCATATCCCACGTATAAATAATTCCAGGCACAAGAAAAAGGGTTCACTGACAAAACATTTAAATAAAAAGTAGCTTACAAACTCATTGGATATGTATAGGCGGGATCTGAACACTCTCTTTCCAGAAGAAAGCAAACTAGCTACTAATTAGAGCAAGAATTGGAATGGCACTGCCTTGTAAAATAATTCTTATAACAGAAATTCTTACATATTCATTGAAATCATAAAGACAGTACCACAGTAACAATTCGAAACGGATTTTTTGCATGTGTAGAGAAGAGCATAAAGTGTCGAGTACAATGGAAAAAGAGGGGCGTTCTACTCTCGAACCCCTTTCCTCCAGAGCGCCACCCACCTTTGGCGATTCTTCCAGCAGCGCCAACGCCCTGAAAGATATCGAGACTGGCTTTTGCTCGGCTCAGCGAGACAGCGAAATACAAAAAAGGGGAGAAGTGGTTGCGATGTACGTGGGTGTGTTGTTGTCTGTGGACAATCAATGCACTTCCGCTCGGATCTATAGGGAAATACTCTTACATATATACGCAAATAAGTATACGGTTCCCGATATATAGTGCAGTTTTATGGTAATTATCTTTTCTGTCAGCTCTTGCCTTGGGCGAGCTCGCTTGATTTATTTGCTGGATTCTTGAGAATCAACCAAATACGGCCAGCAAATAAAAAATTGTGCAAAGCAAGCTTATCTTATTTAGATCTGAACTAAAAGATTTGTCTGTTTTCACCAAGGAGAGATACTTGAGATTCTTAGAGACCTCCTTGGTAGCGTTATCGGACTTAACAGAATCGTATAAGTTGGACGGAGCCTTAATTATCCTTATCGCACGCATAATCTGACCCACTTCAACAGCAGTAACAAACATTTATCACGTTCCTCTTATCACAAAAAACGGGACTATCGACTGATAAGGGGGGTTCAAACATAAACAATAACTTGGGGAAAAACGTCGAAAACAATTTCGAACTATTTCGCCATGAAATGAAATTATACTGTTCTATCGATGGATAGTTTCTCTTGATCGATTATAGCTATGAGTTCTATGGATAGCCGGTAACCTTGTACCTTTGTTTTTACCTTTCAGGGAATTGCATTGAGTTAGCGCAGAGATGGCCGATGAAGCACAAGCACCACCAGCAGAGGGCGCACCACCAGCCGAGGGCGAGGCACCACCACCCGCCGAGGGAGCCGAGGCTGCCGTCGAGGGCGGAGAGGCTGCCCCACCGGCAGAGCCCGCCGAGCCGATCAAGCACAGCTACACGCTCTTCTACTTCAACGTGAAGGCGTTGGCCGAGCCACTGCGCTACCTGTTCGCCTACGGCGGCATTGAGTACGAGGATGTCCGCGTCACCCGCGACGAGTGGCCGGCCCTGAAGCCAAGTGAGTGTGACAGGCCAGCAGCAGAATGCCCCTGCAAAGCAGCATTTAAATATCAATAAGTCGCACTTAAAACGTGATTACCCTTTCAATGACAGCCATGCCCATGGGCCAGATGCCCGTGCTGGAGGTGGACGGCAAGCGTGTGCACCAGAGCATCTCGATGGCTCGCTTCCTGGCCAAGACCGTTGGCCTGTGCGGCGCCACTCCGTGGGAGGATCTGCAGGTGGACATCGTGGTGGACACCATTAACGACTTCCGTCTAAGTAGCGAACAATGTGTGCCTCAGTTTCATGTTCAGTGTCCTTGATTAACTCTGGAATTTTTAATGTATAGAAATTGCAGTCGTCTCGTACGAACCGGAGGACGAGATCAAGGAGAAGAAGTTGGTCACTCTGAATGCGGAGGTCATTCCATTCTACCTGGAGAAGCTCGAGCAGACCGTCAAGGACAACGACGGCCACTTGGCTCTGGGCAAGGTAAGTGTTGGAATGAATATATATATTAAATATATTCCAATATATTTCCATCCACAGCTGACCTGGGCCGATGTCTACTTCGCAGGCATCACCGACTACATGAACTACATGGTCAAGCGCGATTTGCTGGAACCTTACCCGGCTCTGCGCGGTGTCGTTGATGCCATCAACGCCTTGGAACCGATCAAGGCCTGGATCGAGAAGCGCCCCGTCACCGAGGTTTAGGTTCCGGAATGATGGAGCTGGCGAGGAGGGAAACCATCAGACACACACCCGAACCCGCACTGCAGACTTGAACACCAACCCATACATCTGTACACACATTTTGTTCCTTTACGCGGGGAGATTCGAGGAGCACCGGACCCTCGCACGGGGTCATGAAAGCTTGGAAGGAGGAGTAGAAGGAGTTTAGCACGTGTCACTACTACGGACAAGTCGTATTTAATTTTTTTTTCATGCCTATAAATAATTCTCTTTGCATGGCGCTATATATATATTTCTATTTGGGATCCTCAGCGGATCGCCGTTCGTTTGGTTTATAAGAAGAACAAATGATGAAGATAATACTTATTGCACAGTTTATAATATCCTTTGGCCTACCTTTAGAGCATACATTTAGCGCAGCAATGCTGACGCTGACCATAGCTATATATATATCTACTAAATCTACGAGAGGTTCATCTTTTAGGCGTTTATTCTATTATATTTAACTAATTGCAAGGAGCTCAGCAAGAATATTTAAAGCAATTACAAAATTATTCAAATTTTTTGTTTTTCTCACACGTTATCGCGTCGGCCCCAGGAATTTTCTTCGTCTTATATAGTTTCCCGCTTAAAGTAATCCTTAAGAAAGAAAGACTCAACCCAATAGAACCGGATGCTATTAAAATTAAACCCAAAGTCAAAAACAATTGGGAAATGCTGTAACAACAACAGACGTTAACTGCCAAAATTTCAAATGCACTCAAAATCACACATTACTTCACATACATTATACACTTTATTTATGCAAAATTGTAATTGTATTTTTTAAATATTTTCACACAACACTTTTAAATAAACTAAACACCTAAAAAAGGAATGAGCACTTTTCAAAAGCAACTTGAGAACCCGTTTTATTATTATTTGGCCTGTGACAGAGGCAAAGGTGTGTCATAAAGAATAAAAGCCAGGCATCATGAACCTGTTAAGAATAAACTAAAGGAACAGTCTTAACTCGAAGGCATTAATTAAACAAGAATATAGCTCAGCTCATGTTCTAAAGTTTTCAAAAACTTTTTATTTGTTGGTCAAAGAATAAAAGATAACAACATTTTACAACTATAAATGCACAATTGGCCCGTTTGGTCTAAAAAAATTCACAATTTAAGCCCCGATCGATCACTCATGTTTCCAGCTAGGCGGCCTCTTCTCAAAGAAGCTGGCAATGCCCTCTTTGGTGTCGTTTAACTGGAAGTTCTCGCACATCTTCACCTGGGCCGCGGCATAGGCTTCCTTTTGGGACATGTCCAACTGCTTGTAGTAAAACTCCTTGCCCAAAGCAATTACAGCCCTGCTCTTGGCCTTAATGGCGCCAGTAATCTCATCTATTTCCTTATCCAGCTCCTCGACTGGTACAGCTTTAGTGGCTAAGCCCGAGATAAAGGCTTCCTCGCCGCTGATAGGCAGACCTGTCATCAGCATAAAAGCGGATTTTGGCCGGGACATAATGCGGGCGATGGCCACGCCAGGAGTGGAACAGAAAACTCCCACGCCGGCTCTAAAATGGAGATTGCAATGGTTAATAGTTTTTAATTGGCATCCTTAAGACTTACCCAGGCGTGGAGAACTTGCTGGTTTTTGAGCATATTACCATGTCACAGGAGACAACAAGTTGGCAGCCTGCAGCAGCCGCATAACCATTAACCTTTCCAATCACAGGCACCGGCATCTTTTGGATGTCGTTGATTATGTCGGTGAGCTTTTGGAAGACACGCGCCTGGATCTGGGGATCGTTGTGCAGCTCCTTGAGGTTGTGTCCGGCTGACCAGACTTTTCCCTGGGCTCCCAACACCACACATCTCAGATCTACGCTGTCCTTATCCCTCAGCAGAGCCTCCTGCAGGGCAGTCATCATCTCCAGCGACAGGGAGTTCAGGGTTTTTGGGTGGTTCAGAGTTATCTCCCGCACGCCATTCTGCTCCTTGACCAAGACCAGCTCAGTGGATCCAGTGCTGGCAAAGCGGAATACCTGTTGCCCGGCACCTGTTGCGTATTTTGATATCTTTCTCGAGAAACGCAACATTTTGTATTTTGATTTTGCCCAACAGTGTTGGAAAATGGCGCGGAAAATCAGCTGGTAGTCGATAAAGCCAGCTGTTCTTCGATAGACGAGCAAAAGTTAAGTGCAAAGCCGCTATGCACATTTATACAATTAAAAGTATTTCTTGTTTATTCAAAGCTTTTACGCCTTTACAGCTGGAGTCTACAGGTTTTTAGGTGAGTAACCCTCAGGTGCGTCAATAGCCTCTGCCTTTGTTTGTGTATCAGCTGAGCGCGACGCCAACACAGCGTTTAATAAACGTATTTATGTGACCACTACTACAGGGGCAGAACTTTATCAGCCGCCAAAGCCATTTGTATTTGTCGCCCCACATTTAGCGCCCCACGGATCAGTTAACGATTCGGAGCGCACTAGTGCGGAACCCACGAGAACTCTCTATATTTCCATCTCCATTCCAGCTGACCCAAGATGCGACCATTTTCCGGCAGCGATTGCTTGAAGCCAGTCACCGAGGGCATCAATCGCGCCTTCGGTGCCAAGGAACCGTGGCAAGTGGCCACCATTACGGCCACCACTGTGCTTGGCGGAGTCTGGCTCTGGACGGTGATTCGCCAGGATGAAAGTGAGTGCAGGTGTGGGGAATACTACTAAGGTGCCAGGTCACCCGGGAAACAGTCCATTCCTTTCATTCCAAACCCAAGTCAAGGCTTGTCATAAATCTAAATCCATCAAACTATCTTATCTGTGTCGCTGGGGCGCGTTCCTTTAGCACCATAAGTAATAAATACAGTCGAGCGTCTTTAAATGTGACTTAATTATTATGATACCACTTGAAAATTTCCATAAAAGAAAAGATATATGACTATAAGGCGAATGTGTTCCATGAAATTTACTTAAAAATGTTTTAATTAACTTCTTAAAATTCTAAAAAATCTTGGTTTAAGAACCAGTTACAAAAGGCAAAATATATTTATATATACGAAGTGAAAACTCTATAAAAATACCCATAAATTGTTACTTAAAGCATTCCACTGTACCTCAGTCAGAATTATAAGCTTTCCTTAACACACACAGACCTTTCCTGTATGTACTTTGTGCCTTATATAAGACCGATCGATCGAGTGGCATGCACCCATAGTGTGCCCTCCACGAACTCTTTTTGAATTTAATCTCCAGCTAAAGATTACGATAGATTAGAGCCGAAATATTTATTCAACAAGCTTGTTTTAGGTAGCAACTCAAAATCGATGTTATATGCAAAGTTCAATAGCTCAAAACCCAAGGGTTTCGATAAGATAGGCACCATCCTCTACTTCCGGAAAGCTAATAATAGGACTTAGGAATTGTTAAGATAGCATAAATGCCCAATTGGAAACGAAAAAAATGAAATTCGGTTGCCTTCCCTCCTAAAATCATGACTAATGTCCAAATTAATTACATACTTATATTTCGATTTACCAAGAAAAGTTTCCAAAAAGGTGACCAAAGCCAAAACACGCCATGCACCATAAAAATGGAATGGTATGCCCAATATACAATATATGTATGTATCAGGCGACCCATTATCTCTATTATTATTATTCTTTGTGTCGGCGTCTGTTCACCCTAAGATAAGTCTTAATTTTGGAGTTTTATTGATAATAAATTATGTCTAGCAGAAAGACCAAATTAAATTAGCCTTAAATTAGGCATTTATTCCGTAGCTTCTAAATAAAGCGTATATCCTCTAGTTCAGCAAACTTATCCCCAATTTCCTAAATTTTCCAGGTCTCTACGTTCGTGGCAAGCGCCAGTTCTTCAAATTCGCCAAGAAGATTCCTGCCGTGCGAAGACAAGTCGAAGTGGAGTTGACCAAGGCCAAGAACGACTTCGAGGCGGAGATCAAGAAGAGCAACGGCCACCTGGCATACAATGAAACTCTGCCCGAGAAGGGTCTGAGCAAGGAGGAGATCCTCCGTCTCGTGGACGAGCATCTGAAGACAGGCCACTACAACTGGCGCGATGGCCGTGTATCCGGAGCTGTGTACGGCTACAAGCCTGAGCTGGTGGAACTGGTCACCGAGGTGTATGGCAAGGCTTCCTACACGAATCCCCTGCACGCAGACCTCTTCCCGGGCGTCTGTAAAATGGAGGCGGAGGTGGTTCGCATGGCATGCAACCTCTTCCACGGCAACTCCGCCAGCTGCGGCACCATGACCACCGGTGGCACCGAATCCATCGTGATGGCCATGAAGGCATACAGGGATTATGCCCGTGAGCACAGGGGCATTACCAGGCCCAACATTGTGGTGCCGAAGACTGTGCACGCGGCCTTCGACAAGGGCGGCCAGTACTTCAATATCCATGTGCGCTCCGTGGACGTTGATCCGGAGACCTTCGAAGTGGACATTAAGAAGTTCAAGCGCGCCATCAACAGGAATACCATTCTGGTGAAGATTTGTGTACTTTCCTTATACTTTTCGTTGCTAATTTGTATATTTCCGCAGCTGGTTGGCTCTGCTCCCAACTTCCCCTACGGCACCATCGATGATATCGAGGCCATTGCCGCTTTGGGCGTGAAGTATGACATTCCCGTTCACGTTGATGCCTGCCTGGGTAGCTTTGTGGTCGCTCTGGTCCGCAATGCTGGCTACAATCTGCGACCCTTTGACTTTGCCGTCAAGGGAGTGACCAGTATCTCGGCGGATACCCACAAGTACGGATTTGCCCCGAAGGGTTCCTCAGTGATCCTCTACTCGGACAAGAAGTACAAGGACCACCAGTTCACGGTGACCACCGACTGGCCTGGCGGTGTGTACGGCTCTCCCACTGTGAATGGTTCCCGTGCCGGTGGCATAATCGCCGCCTGCTGGGCCACAATGATGAGCTTCGGCTATGATGGTTACTTGGAGGCCACCAAGCGCATTGTGGATACTGCTCGTTACATCGAAAGGGGGTAATTTTAACCAAAACCCTTAAAGGCATGCCAGTTTTGATTAATTTTGTTGATAACTTGCAGAGTCCGCGACATTGACGGAATCTTTGTGTTCGGCAAGCCGGCCACATCGGTGATTGCTCTGGGCTCCAACGTGTTTGATATTTTCCGGCTCTCCGACTCGCTGTGCAAACTGGGCTGGAACCTCAACGCCCTGCAGTTCCCCTCTGGGTAAGATGACTCACTTTAAAGTAATTAGAACGCCATTTCTAAACTCTACCAATCACAGCATCCACATCTGCGTGACGGACATGCACACTCAGCCCGGTGTGGCGGATAAGTTCATTGCCGATGTCCGCAGCTGCACGGCTGAGATCATGAAGGATCCCGGCCAGCCTGTGGTCGGAAAGATGGCCCTGTACGGCATGGCCCAGAGCATACCCGATCGTTCGGTGATCGGGGAAGTGACTCGCCTGTTCCTGCACTCCATGTACTATACGCCCAGCCAGAAATAGACTCCTTCCGGGTTTCCTCCACTCAACTACACCCACCCTCCTCCATACACGGAGCTGAATGCATTTCCTGTGCCGTATTTAATACCAACCTCAAGCAATTTATTCTAGCCTGCTCTTAGTGCTGTAATCGAGGGTACAAAAGTCGTTCTACGGATCTATGTATTCATCATCCCAACTGTCAACATTCGTCGCTCTAAGTGCTATGTTATTGAAAAGTGTTTATCTGTGTAACAACTTGCTAGTGAACTAATAAACTAATGTTAATCAACTTTTTTATGCTCAAGGAAAGGTTTCAATTGAAATATTTGTTATCAGAAGTGTCACAGCAGTAGATGTGGTTTGTAAATTAATAAAAATGGGTCCAAAAAGTAGGCTTTACATTTCATATACATTTAATTTGGTTATTAAATTATTAAAATGCATACTTTCAGTCACCCCATTGATGGATTTAAAACTATAAGTTATATAGGTAGCCTTTCTGTATAATTTGGAGCATGAATGCCGTCTTTAATTACCAAACTGCTTCCATTAAAGTACCTCAACTTGATCGACTGCACTTTAAATTATATTTTGTTTACCCAGAGCCCGCGCAACTATTAACCATAATTGCCGGCGCTGCGTGGGTATCCTGCAATCCGGTCTGATCTAATCTGGTTTGGTATTTCTTTTCTAACATTTTGCCACGCGTCGGCGTTATAATTTAGTTGATCTTCGATGCACACCTGACACTCCCATTTCCTCTCGGCTGCTCTTGTTATTTATGTAAGTCCCTCGCTGGCTTGCTCAAATTATTTCTAATAAATTTCAGTAGCGGAAGCATTTATTATTAAACGGCAGACTTTCTACGCGGCACGCGTTGCCTGTCGTCGTTTGACAAAGGCTGAACAATATTTCAAAGATGCTTTAAAATAGCCAACAAAGAGAGCGAGCAACAAGTGTCGGACACAAAGGTGACAACAAATTGGTGGCATCCATTTCGGGCCATGACAAAGACCAAACCTGTCACATTAACAGGGCGCCCACGCTCCCTGGACTTCCTTCCCCTTCCTGCCTGCATTGTTTTGGGTTTGTTTTATTTTTTTATATTTTTACCTCTAACCTGGCAGCCAGAAAAATTCGGCTCAAACCGGGTTGCCAAAAAAAATGAACAAAATAAATACACTTTGAAGTGACTCGCTGCACTGCAAAAAATAAAGACTTAAAGTCTTAAAGCAATTGCAAACGGCAAGGGTATACAATCTTCGGCTTCCCGAAGTTATCATTTTTTTTCGTTAACTTAAAAGATAACTTTATTCTTTAGGGTCTTACTTATATCTAAATATAACTGTCTAAAAGCTAGATACACAAACAATTTAAAAAAGAAATAATATATATGTTTATAAATAGTTTCAATATTTCTTTCTGTGTAACGCTAACGGCGCAGTCACCACCGACGCACCGCTAAGCGATGGTGGGAGCAGCCCCGCGACGACAGTGGAGCGGCGGCCCAAGTCGGCGGCTCATTCGCTACGCGCTCGCCGAACCGCCGAGACGTTGAATCGCTGCTGCCGCCTTCTCGTCGCGGGTGTGAGAAGTTTCCACAAAAATAAAACAAAACACAAAAAATATATATAAATATTGGGAAGAAAACCTGATTTCTTCTACAACAAAAACAACATAAAAAAAAGTTGCATAAATAACAGAATTTAACATGCACCTTTTTCACCGCTAATAAAAGGTTAATCCGGCATTTCCGTTCTCCCCTCGCGACAGCCTGTGCTATTGTGATTATGATATGAAATGAATGATATGATGAAGTGCAGTAATCCATCGCCAGGTTGTGGCTGTAGTAGCAATTCCCATTGAGTGCACACCTTGCGGAATTTCAATTACTTAGCCGCCGCCACTCGATCCGAAAGGAGCGCACTTCAAGGTAATTTTTAAACAGCAAACAAAATACAGGTGAAACAGTAACTCGATTCTCGGGCAAATGGAATTTGTTGCTTGAAAAGCGATAAGTTAAAATAGGCATATTAATAGCCAATTATTAAGTCACCAGTCACCAACAACATCATCATCACGAAGCGTTCATTAGCAGGTCTCTCTCATTCAGGTCGATAAGGTAAACACATGCGAGGAGTTCAGAATACATAGCTGGAAGGGTAAATAACTGAAAACCCTAGTTATAGAAAAGTAAACAGAACTTGGAAAGTAAACAGAGAAGTGACTCTCGGACTGAAGATCGTAGTGTTTGTAAACTGTATCACCCCACAGGGGGAAAGGTATTTTAAAGGGCTTATAACCTTAGTAATTATTATTAATAATAATGGCTTATTGATTTTTTAATTAGCTACCCCTCCTTAATATTCTAATTCAAGGCTTGTTAATAAATCTATTCTTTTATATTCATAATTCTTCCAACTCATTATATATGCAGCTTATATCTATCTTCTGCTCTAGGCAGACTTATCTTAGTCTTATATTTGACTTAGCGCAATAGAGTTGAGTAAACACTCCACATATATATATATCGGAATTAAGTTATCAAATTATTCCGCAATATATATAAGAATAAATATTTACTTAGCACTCGTATTGGAATCCCCACGCCACTGACCATGCCATATATCCAAGGCTCATATTATGTTTACATCTTGATATTCCCAGACCCAAGATAAGGTTCTGGCGTTTCTTTTTCGATTTTTGCCTACTATTATGTTTTTTATCTACCAGATAAGATATCACTGTGCGCATATTTATCTCTGGGTCTTGCTCCACTTTTTGTTTTTTTGCCCACAAAAGAAACTTTTGATTTGGCTTGATTTTTGGTGGAAGAGTTCCTTCCCTTTGTCTGGTCAAAGGTGGGCATGCAAGTTGGAGCAGCGCACCCAGCTTGGCTCCCTCGTGGCAACCATTAGCCATAGGCCAATCGAGTGCACTTTTCGCCATGGCAACTTGCCCCGCCAGCCGGTCACAACAAGTCCACCACTCCGTCCGTAGAGTTGTTTGCCACAAACAACAACAAGAATGGGCTTAGCCCGGGCAACCCCCTGTCCATAGGGACAGGACTCGGCGAGTGGCCAGCTGGGTGCGGCTTTAATGTCTGGCGTCATGTTACCATTTATAGCCCATGTTTCCCTAGAACTTTCGCTGCTCCTTTCTGTGTTTAATCGATAAACCCCAAAACGAGTGTTATTTCCCTGTTATTTCCCATTTTCATGGCTGGCCTCTGCCCCCGGCTCTGCCCTCTCTGTGTGCCATTTGTGTGCTAATTGCAGATCGAGGCTAAGTAACTGATTTTTCAGGCGGGGGGTGTGGGATTGAATGCCGCACGGGAGGCTTCACTGTGGGGGCTGTGGGTCCGGCAAATGTTTACTGTTTGGTTTGAGCTCGTTAAGTTGACTGTTAATTATCGTTTTGGAATTTCGCGACGCAGTTTGGCATCCAAAATGAGCGAGGAGTGTGAGTTTACCTGGCAGGTGGAATACTCGCCCAAGATCAACAAGGTACAAGTCATCAATTTGAAAGTAATGAGGTGTAGGCTGAAGCTCATAACAGTTTGGCTTAAATTGATACAAAAAATAAAAGAGGAAATCCCTTTTTAAAGAATATAAATTATAATGAAATATCAATATAAATTGCTCTTGTTTTGAGTCTCAGCTTTTTCCTCATAATTAACTAATCAATTTTCCCTTCACTTGGCGCTCTCCTCTTGGTTTTTTTTTTGGTAAAAGCTTAAAAACAAAACGCAAACTTACGAGTCGTATTTCACAGTTGGTAAGCTATTTGCCATGCATATTTGCAACGCTCCAAAAAGCCCAATAAACGGCAATCACAGGAGGCAGCTGGAAAATGCTTTCGCATTGCTTTTTCAGCGATGGCAAAAGATTTGCATAAAAAGCACATATACTCGAACAGATCCAAGCTGATGTGTAAGTGCCCAGCAATTAACATCAAACTCGAGTGCTTTACAGGCGAGTTTATTATTGACAAAGTCCCTCGTTCGTTCTCGGATCTAATTTGAAATTGAGATCCAAACACGCCTCTCTAGAGAAAAAGCGTCTCGTTTTGTTTCGAGATTCTGGGCAACCTTCGAGTGGAGTGACGACTCGACTGCTGGCGACTGCTTCTAAACAGACTCACCAACGAGCTCGAGATGATTGCCAAATGACATCAGCCCCGAGCGGGGCTAACAAAGCGCAAAAACTCGCAAACGACTACGACTATGACTACGTTTTAACGGCTTTCTTCTCTGACCCTAGCGAAAGCTTAAAAATTGGCAAGGTTTATGCATTAATTATAACCCACCGCTGATCATCTGCGGTTAATCGATTTCTGGTAATTTGAGTGGAACTTGTTCGCTAATTGTGCGGTTTCGGTTTCGGAGGTGCTGCTCGCTGGCAGGTCTCACCTTTTTCCCCGGATAACTCAACTTGTTAACTTGTGCTGCTGACAAATTGCCCGACAATGCAGCTGCAGAGAAAAACAACTTTAATTGATTCCACTGAAAGGCAAATGCTCATGTCGATCGATTAGCTCAATTATCCATTGATTTTTCTAATGCCAATGCTATGCAAATAGAGGTGTAATAGGAAAACCACATAAAGTATCCGTATATCTTTACTCTAGTCTACAAATTGGTTAATAGTTAAGAGCGATACGTTTGGACTTATTGAATATTTGAAAGAATAAACAAGAACTCTCTAATAAAACTGGAATCATCTCTTTTCCTGTAGTGTAAGCCTCTGTTTACCCTTAAAATAAAGATATTATCTCTTGTGCAATTGCCCTTTTCAAACAAGAACTTATAAAAGAAAAACGAGAAACCAACTGAAACGTAAACGCAACACATGTTCGATAAGACCGTTTCCCAGACCCAGAGCTCTGTGTAAACTGATACCTCTTGGCTGCCAGTTGGGGAACTCTACATGACCTTCAACTGCAACCAGATAATCCCCCTTATTCTGGGCCGTCGTATCCGTTACTGTGCCAAATCGAAAGTGAGGCGGAGTACATACTCACAGTATGTGCGTCTGAAGGTGAGCTTGTCCAAATGGAACGACAGCACTGAATGCTGCTGCACTTGTTGTGCACCCGAGACTTGGCGACTTTTAGGCTTGGAGGCGGCTCGCGACAGCTGTCAATGCTTTGGACAAATTCCAAGCTGGAAACCCGAGACACGGCTTTTGTTTACATTTTACCCAGCAGCTGGTTCAATGCTCTCGTTCTACTTAGTTTAGGTTAAAGCCTGCCCTCACATGTGTGCTATTTTATCGTCAGGTCTTAGTTCAAGAAACTCGCAGCAGTTTGTCAACATTTTAAGCCGAAATATGCAAGCTTTAAGCTTGAATCTTAAGCGTGGGAGCTGCATATTGAGATTTATATGAAGTAAGATCGAGATAAAGTTCGTCAACGTCGTGGAATGACTTGAGTGGGTGGCGAAAAATGATGATGAAGACGGCGATGATGATGCTACGAGAAAATAACGCTGAGATATTAATAAATAAATAAATTAGCTTTATATGGAAACCAGTTTGAAAGAGCCTGTGGTTTTTGGGAACTTATTTTTATACATATAGTATAAGGCCTCTCCAAACCCCTCTCATCGAATGCGCCAGCACGGAGCCCCAATAACAGAAATCTCAACCGTCATTACTCACTTGATTTTCCGGAGAGTGGATTCAGAGCACGTCCTCAAGCGGCAGCAGCCGTAGCCCTATCCCAATATGGTTGATATGACTGTCCCACAAGTCACTTCATATGCATAACAGAATATCGAATCTGAGAGGGAGCGGCGAGCCTTTCAACTCGAATTATGCACAATAATCTTACATAAATTTTCAGAGGTCTTATCTATGCGTAGAGCCTGTCGAAAACTGGTAAATTGGTTTGGGTTCGAGTGCGGGAGGAGGAGCGGAGAGGCATAAATTAACTCGGGGCGCACATGTAAAAATCGGAACGAGTTTATCGCTTCAAGTGAACCCAACAATTACCATAATACATCCAATGACAAACTCGTTCTATATATTAGCATGGTGTCACTAAAGATTTATTGATTCTGTTGTCGCCTAACATATTGACAAGTAACGCCTTAAGATTAGCTTGTCTCTCTATAGAGACATCTTCCGAGAGCCCAGAACATTGTTCAGCCGGTCAAGTGTGGGCTTGAAATACATCGTATTATAATGATTATTTGATTGTTAATGAGTTGGCTATTATAATGGTCGTGGCCTTGACTAGTTCCAATGGGTATACGGTTTCCAAGTCATTGATTATGGCCAGCAGTCTATGATGTGGGGTCATTACGAGCACCGAAAAAAGTACTATATAATTTGATTTGCTGACTCTCCCCCTCTCTCAGTCTCTCACATATAATTGTTGTGCGAATAAAAAGTTGCTCTCTCCAAGATTTTTGGAACTTGTGGGAGCTATGATGCTCACACACAAAAGATCATCAATTGCTTTTAATGTTCACTTTCATTTTGCAATTAAGAGAGGCTGCGAAAATTGTACGGTTCTCGCGGTTTCAGTCGCGTTTCAGCTGCGCAACAGCACGCCGGGAGACATCGAAACAAAAGCTAACTTTTTTGTGGCAACGGTAATTAATTGGCTTATTAGGAAATCCATTTCAATCGCCCTTACTCTCACCTGTTTTTGTGGAACCCCTTAGTTTTTTGTTTATGCTATTGCCATTGCGTGCGCCAAGCCCCAAGAGCGAAACTTACTATACATACTCGGCTCGCGAATTGGCAATCTAAGTTTAGACGATTTCATCATATTCTCTGCTTTGCGTATTCGTCAGATACACGCTCTCCTGCAGTCGTTGGCTTTTTGCAAATTAGCTAATATGCGCTTAGCCTGAATTGTGAATGTTTGCTTGCTGTTTGGACATTTGTTTGTTCGCCACAAGAGGCTACTTGTAGAAGAAGTGCTAGTATTTCGCCCAGTATATTTGTGTTTCAGGGTACAAATAAGCTCATCTCGCTCAACAACAACACTGGCTCTAATTTCACATCTCACGCTCTGACCTTTTGCAGATACAAATACAGAAACGACAACGAACTGGGGAAAGGAGGAGGCGCAAGGGAAGTGGAAACACCAATTGCAACTCTCGGATATCCAACAACAGCACAATTGCAGACCCAAAATTATATGCCAGCCACATATATTTCCATAAGCTTTTGGCTGGAAACCTGCGAGCTAACAAAGCGAATTTCAAATGTGAACCAATCATAAGAAACAACAAAAAACCAAAACCCAAAATAGCGTGCATGCAAAAAAAAAAGATATTGTGAAAACAACAAAAGAAACATTAGGCAAAATTATTTCCAAAGCCTTTTTCTATTATTTTTTGAAAGTGCAGTGAAAACGAAATATGATTAATTAGCAATGCGGCAAAATCATTAATGAATATTAAGTAAAGCAAACAAACAAAAAACGGGGAAAAGTGAGGAAAAAACTTGCATGTAAAGCGAAAAAAAAGAAGAGTTTGGCGAGCTTTTAAACGCCGGCGACTAAAGACGCGCTCGCGTTTGTTACATTACGGAAGACATCCGACAGACCGATCGACCGACCATCCGTCCGATAGTCAAAATTAAAAGCAAGTTCGTTGCATAAATTTCGCGAGTGCCTGTGACTGTCTATGTGAGGAAAATATGGCCACTTCGGAGCACAGCCGCAGGCCCCTGGAGCCGATCTTCATAGCCACACCGCCGCACACCCCGCTGCTGCATCACAATTCGATAACGCGCACCACAACACCTCGTGAGATGCCCACGATGTATCACTTTGATTTTGGTAAGTCATCAGGTTGAACACCAAAGAAAGAAAGAAACAATTTTTGTATTGGTTCCTGTTTGGTTTAGCTATTCTCAGACCACTTCTAACTTTTAAAAAACTATTCAACAAAATCTTCGGCTCACTTTGTATATTTTAATCAAGACTCGGCTCACATTAAATATTTTAATCAAGACTTCAAAGTCTTATTCAGTAACGGCTTTTTGACATGCATCTTCGGGTATCTTTTTAGCAAGCATCCATCTAGCTTGAGCTTTTTCACTGACATCATGTGATTCTGTGTGCTGATCATTAATCTAAAGTATCAATTAAACCTATATCCATAGGATCAACAAACCTTAGTTTTTCTATCAATTTAACTTTAACTTGAAGCCCATTAAATGTGCTTCAAACTGTAAACAAACCTACAGTTAAGAGCTTATCGTTAAATCTTTAGTTTTGAGGGGGAAAAATGCATACAAAGTGCGGCTAATTGGAAATACTCAAATATTCAAGCAGACTTCCGCACAGGCGCACAAAATCTCTCTCCGAAAAAAAAAACACTTGGCTGCAGCCCCAGGCACAGAAACTCCAGCTGTGTTGGAGGAAGTGTTTAGGAAACCACTTAAAGCCAATAAACCACCGCAACTGGGGGAGCAGCGAGGGGGATTTGAATTTATAATGAATTCAATAAGCCATGAAGTCAACTTTATGACCAAGTAAACACGATATTGATGTTGTATTCGGTTGAGAATAAAAATCCCATAAAATATGCATATGTAAAAGCAAATAGCATTTTTAAGGGAATTAACAAACGGATATAGAAAATGTCAAGGAATATATAGTAAAGAATACTTTAAATTGTTTAGAAAACTTAAAATATACATTTCAAACCTCAAAACTCCATAGAAAAAGAATCGTAAAATAGTTTAATGGCCATTTTAAAGTGAACGGATGTGACAGACACTTTAAGGTTCCAATAAAAACTAAAAACTAAACCAACAACAATTTATTTTTATTTTCTACCAGACCTGGCTAGATCGACTCGGCTGTTAATGCTGATCAAGAATTTTTTACTTATAGGGTCGGAAATGTCTCCTTCACTGCGTTGCAAACTTCTGACTAAAATTATAATACCCCACAAAGGTATAACAAGTTATGGGCCACAACGCTCTTCGCAATAAATAAAACAATACCAAGCTCGCATATATCAAATCCCCGGCTTTCTATCAGTCAAAGATGACATCAGTCATTATTGCAAATAATATATATATAGAATGTATTGCAAAAAATCGTAAAAAAAAGCAAAACGCACTAAAAGCTTTCAAGCAAATCAAATACTCAAAACGTGGAAGGCATTTCAACAACTGAAACTCACAAAAATACAAATAACACATAAAAGAAGCCAAGCAACTGGCATATCTATGTCAATTTCCATTTGCAGTAAACGGCAAAAGAGCCCAAAAAAGACAGAAAATATAAAAGCTTTAATTAAATTAAAGACAAGCCCAAAACGAGAAATTCGAGTAATGTTTTTGCGCAGCAATCAAGAATAATTCAATTAGAGATGTGACAGAAACAAAAGGCTTAAGTCGCGCTTATAGCCCATATTTATAGGGGAGATAAATATGCCAGCCGCTTGACAGAAATCGGGCGTTGCGGATTTCGATTCCGTTGCCACTGTCGCGCTGCCTTTAGCCATGTCAGTCACGTCTGGCCGGCAGTTCTGCGTGCCAGTTTTAACAAGTCTCCCCACCCGACCCGATAATGCTAATAAATAAGTACAGAAAAACTATTCCATTGTCACCCGGCCAAGTGTGGCGTATAGATATGGCTTAAACGATCGCCATGTGGCGGCTTTTGACCCACTTCCCTCGGCCCACTCGAAGCTGACTTCCCTCTCGCGGCTAATCCGTTGGATTTCCTTGACATTGAACCACATCTACAAGTTTTGATATAAAAAAATACATAGAATGAATTCCAGTAAACTTTAAAATCCCAACTAGTTTTTCGCTTTGGCAAACCCGTTTTCAATATCTTTTGCAAGTCACTTCTCCCCCACTGTCTCTCTGTGTGTTAGGGATGAGTTCTCCGATCGACAAATTTGTCATTGATGAATTGCAGTTTCGCAATTAACTGTCCAATTGAAATCAAGATTTATTGTCGAAAATTATTTGCTAAATAACAAGCTTTGAAAATCAACTGAAAAAGCTGAAAAAAGCCGCCAAATGCGGAAAGCTGCCAAAAAGCTTTGCCAATAAGCAGCTACCAGTATTGCCGTGCTGAAGGCGAACTACTACTTTTTTCGTTGTTTAATTTTATGAGCCACAATTATTGTTGAGTTAATTGCTATTAAATTACAAGTAAATTGAATGTTAAACTATTTATAAAATTTTTTAATTTATTTATTAATCCATCAAATGAGAAATACAGCTATTCAGCGGTTTATTTCAGATTTAAGTTTACTAAAATCAAGTCAAAAGCATTTATATTAAACATAAAATTGAAACACGTATATAAATCCAGCTGTTAAAATTACGCTTTGGAAATTAACATAATAGCCAATTAATTCAAATAAAATAACACCTCAAACATTAAATGGTTTTATCCCCTCACAAATTGAATCGCTAATCGCTTGGCTTCGCCCATCGATCGATTTGTGCTCCAAATCCAATTGAAAATTACCTACCTCAATTAACGGTCTAATTCTACTCGCACTCCCTAAAAAGAACACCAAAAATAATAAAAAATGCAAAACAAAAGATTGAAACAAACACACAAAATAGTATGGGATTTTTTCACACTTTCTAAAAAGCAATCGGTACACAAATCAACTTCAATTTGTTGCAACAACATCGAACTTATTCACTTACAAACAGAACCGAAGACAGAAACACAAAAAAATGCCAAAGCAAAAAAAAACTCAAAATGAAAACCGAGGGAAAATTGTGCAATCTGCAAAATGCGTTCGATGGAAACAAACACAAACAGAAAACAAAAAACATTCATCGAAATTTGTTTTGTCGGGAGCGCCAATGGTTTCATTAGATAGATGATCGGGGGAGAGGGAAGCAGGCAGTCGGTCCACAGACGACTGACGGCGACCGGAGGAAATAGAACTTAATTAGTGGAAAATACGACGGCCTCATGTTGTTGTTGATACGCCAAGTGTGTGTGTGTGCTTTGGAGGGCAAGGGGAAGTTAGCTCCAAATGAGAGGGGCCAGGTGTGAAGGTACTTCTCCTAAAGGGGCCACTGAAATGTCGCCAAGAGACCTCGGATGCACTAGCATAATATTTATAGATCTAATAGATAGTCTTGATATCTGAGAGGGGATTTAGGGGTTAACAGGAGTTGACAAAATATAAAATATATACTTCAAGAGAACAGTTCCTAAAATGTAATAATTTAAAATAGAATACAATATCAGAACGACATTCCTAACCAATCATGACATACATTTAGATATTAACTTTATTCCAACTGCTCCCCAATATCCCCCATTTCTGACAGTGTAAAGGAAACATTAAATTTTAAGTTCACTTTCCAAATATATAGCTTTTTCGGTCGTGTCGCCGCCTTGCCCCCAAAATGCCATCTACACATCATCTAGAACTTTGACTATTTATACGCACGCGCCCCTTTATATGTGTACCCACTTCCTGAGGGCCTGCTCTACGGCGGCACCGTGAAAATCGGAAAAGTAAAAATCGCCAGAGCGAGATATATGCAGCAGATCCACAGCCTCATCCATATGCAACTGCAACAGATTTTTCTATTTTTGTTTGGCGCTCTCAAAGCGTGACAATTATAAGAGATTATCCAAGACTCAAAGTCGCGACGCGTGGGCGACCACAAACGATGCCGCCTGCACCCCAAACAACCACCACCCACTCCTACCTCTCCTCCCCATCCTCGGGAAAGGAAGCGTTGTTGGTTCGATAAATAAGATATAAATATCCAAAACTAGGGAATGGGCAGGCAGCAACGTTGACTCAAGTTCATGACTCTCTACTTTGCTTTTGGCACGTGCAAATATCAAAGTTTTTGGCCTTATGGCAAGGCGACTTGCATAAGCGCAGAGCTCCACGGTTCCCGCTGACGTCACACATCTGACTTGGATCTCGGAACGGATGCTGCAATATATACCATGATTTACAGCGTCAACAAATGGGGATCGTTTGTGCCGGCCCGAGATGCTCAAAAGTGCATTCGCATTTCAATTAAAAACAGAAACGAAACGCGATGTGGAAGAGGAGACGATGGCGACGACGACGAATAAGGCAAAGCTGACGTAGGCGAAACACGAATATGGAATGCACTGCCATGGAGTGATCACCTTAAGCAGGCTGTCATGGGGTTAAGCTCAAAACATAGTCTAGCATAAATTATTGAGATCAAATTGAGAGATTTTATTCAAAATCAATAGAATTTAGATAATCAATTAATTGTTAAAAGTTTAAAAACTATTTAATCTTTATTGATTAAGTGGGATAGATTTATTCAAATTAAGAATTGATTAAAATTATAGCCAAATTGAGAAACATTTAGTTTTAAAGTGAATAGTTCCTTGGGGAATAATAAAGCTCGCCTTGGAATCCTCAAATGATTTAGAGCTAGAGTTCTTTTTCGCTTTCATGATACTATTCATAATATTTTTTAAGCAGAGATTCCCCTGATTTAAATCTAATTTTCCAACTCAGTTACCTAGCTGTAATGCCCCTGATTTATTTAAAAAGTCGAGCGTTTGTGCCTCCAACTCTGCGGCCAGCTGTTTATTTATGTGAAGCGCCTGCAACACTCTTAATGTTGCTGAGGTCGCGCAAATGTTGCCGATCGTCGCTGCTGCTGCTGTTGCTGCAGTTGCAACTCCAACTGCGTCCACCTTTTTTGGCACACTTATGCAACAACAGCGGGTAGTGGCAGCAGTAAGTGGATGTTTTTCATGCGCCAAAAGTGGACATAATTGCACATGTGTGTGGGAGCTGGCTACACCCAGCGTGGTCGTGGTCCCGATTCCCCATTAGCCAGGAAATGGGTACTCTTTGAAGTCGCTGCTTAACTCATCTGATTGACTGACTGATGGCCCGGAACAAAGATTTCAACCGGCTGAAATTTCAATTTAGAAATAGGGAATTGGGAGTCGTCATTCTGCCAGAGGAGAGCGGTGAAGGAGTGATGTCTAAGCAGCCAAGGGTTCAGCAACATTTGACGTCGTCAGCGGCTACATAGACGGCAACGGCGGCGGCCTTAAATAAATCAGCCGTAAAGACAGGCGAAGGGAAAGCCACAAGCACACGGAAAGAAAAAGTATCCAAATAAGTTTTCTTGTCATTATTTCATTTCTCAAACGATGTTGGCCTTAAGTGGGAAAGGTTAGTCAAAGATACTAATAAAAAAGCCTGACTCCCCTTCGAAACAAATGGTAATTCTAGCCTAATCTTTATGCTCTTAATGCCAAAACTATACCACTTGCTCTCCTATTAAAAAATACAATGTATAGCAAATACAAATTATCATCTTCTAATTCGGCTAATTAGCATTAAACCCCATTTAAAAAAAAGCTTAAACAACACCCTGACAACCCGATAACCATTTGAAATCGCTCACATTTTTGTTCTGTGTGCCGTCAACTTAAATCCGTTGAGAGCGAGGGAGTCGGAAAAGAATCGTGGCCTTTGTTGATGGCTATAGCAAGAGCAACAGCAACAGCAACACCCACACCCAGGCCAAAACTGGAGTGCAACTATTTTTAATTCCATGCAAAATGCGCACGGGCAGGCAACATGTTGCCGCTGTGGCTAGGCCTAGAGCTTTGTCTCGAATGTTGCTGGCGGGTGCCAGTCGCCTCAGTTGAGCACGAGAAGCCGGCGCGTGAAGTTCAACCGAAAGCGAGTTGGTGGCCGAAATGCATTTAAAAATAAGTGAATAAAGCAGAAAACGTAGCAGGGATAAAACGCCTCAAGATGAGCAAGAAAATGTGGAATAAGATCTTCAAATCCAAATCGCAGAAGCCGCAGCCGCCGTTGGGAAAAATCAACAAGCGGCATAGCCGGGGCATCTACGAGGAGTACCAGCAATTAAACGATCTGCTGGCCGGTGAAAAGGCGCAGCTGAATTTCAGCGATCAGGGCCAAAACGAAAAGGAAAACGAGCATGGAAATGGAAATGGCAATGGCTGTGGAAATGGGAATGGCAGCATTAACGTTTTCGAGCAGCAACCGCGGCAAAGTTCTTTCAACTCGCTGGAGTTTAGTGAGGCGCATCAGCAGCAGCTACTGCAGCAGCAGCAATATCAGCAATCTCCGCAGCAGCAGCAACAACAGCTGTCCACATTTTCGCGCGTTCGCAACACATTTTCCCTCAGGCGCGGCAACAACAACAACAACAAGAAACAGCTGCCTAATGCCAAGTCAAGTGAGTCGACCACGCCCCCCGAAATGGGCGCAGAAACAGCAATAAATGCAGATGCAACTGTGACTGCTGCTGCAGCAACAATGGCAGCAACATTAACAAATCAATCAATGCAACGCGTCTTAATCGTTGTCAATAAGATCGATGTGGCCACTAACCATCAAACTAACCACTTGCATGCGGGTCCAACAGAAACAGCCACAACAGCAGTTAAATCAAGTAATTTTCAATGCAAATTAACAACTAATTGATCTGTTAAGTGAACCATTTACCTATGTGGTGAAAGCCAAACTCCAACATCTGTGTGCGTTCCCATTGTTTAATCTCTGTCTGCCTTCGGGGCGACCTCTTAGCTGACTCCTTCCACTTATCAGTCCCAGTTTGATGCTATCAAATGATGTCACCTTCGGTTTGGCTGAGTAAAACTGAAATCGAGGAGCTTTGATTAATTGCGAGAAACAAAAAAAACATTCTTTTACAAGTGGGAATGTGTATTTGTATAGCTAATATGAACATTTTAGAAAAACCCTAATGAAAGTGTTACGAAATTCCTATATCTACTGAAAACATCTGCTATAAACTTAGTTGCAGCCATTTTAGAAAGAAATTCCTTAAGAAAATATACACAAATCTGTATCATATTCACATTTAGCACTAATTTCATTGTTTAAATTGATTGCAAAAGCATAGATTCCGTGTATTGCAATATATCTTGCCTTACAACTGCTTTTAACAAACTTTCTTAGAACTTAGAGCTCGATTGTTTATTTGGGTGATATTTTGCCCAAGTGTAATCAAGTGTGGTTCCCAAAGCTAAGCCAGTACGAGGTGACCAGTCGTGGGTTTTAATTTTCATGCCAGTTCCGCGCTCAGGTGTCAAAGAGTTGAGAGTTCAGAGCGTAGCCGAGAACCTGAAACCTTGTCGTCTGGGAAATGGGGAAACTGTTTGTATTACGCTCTTACCATATTGCACACATCGCAACACACACACATTTGTGGGCCCACAGAAGACTTAAGTGGCTTATGGAGCTTGCCCAACAAAACACAACAGCTAGGCAACAATAAAGAGCACAAAACTATAGACTAGACGCCACCACCAACTAACAAAATCCAAAAATGGGTCCAGGGGCAGGGGCCGTGCAAGATTGTGCAAGGAGGGAACATTATATTCGTACTAGATTCAAAGTGGCATTCATCACCCGCCTGAATGGCTTTCAACTTTTGATCTAGTAAACTCTTGACCATCTCAAGATCCCTTCCCAGCGAGGAGATCTGCTAACGATCCGATTGGACGTGGAGGCCCTGCTGTTGTTATTTTTAAAGATTTCAAGTGGCAATATGCACATTCATATCTACATACATACGTACATAATGCATGTGCATATATTCAGAGCATCATTAGCACAAGACAGATGATAGATACTGGCAGATATGTGTGGATAGTCCAACTCACCCACTTCCCAGCGCGTTGAATGTTACATTCGAGTCTGAATAATATGCGTAACACGGCTTTGCATTGATTTAAATGGAAATGAGACAGCAGCGCCCTCAAGATGTTGCGGAAATTCTGCCGCTCTCCTGCCAGTGCGTGTCGTTGATTGATGTAATCGCCATACAACTGCCAGTTCGCGGGGCCTGCCCGGCATTATAATTGGATTTCCCTCGTCTCTGTGATTAGTGGCCCGCCTTCACTTCATTGATGGTTCAACTTGCTCTCCATATTCTGCCAGTGTTCTGCTTCTAATTATCATTTCTTATTGCCCACACGATATAGCGGGCGAACGGCTTTTGCAGTTAAAAAATTGTTTCTCATTTTGCTTAGCGTCAAACCTTTTAATTCAGACTTATCCTCAGTTTAAATTTGAACAGTAAGAAAATAGATCAATGAATCAAGTGCCGAGTCCGTGGGCAGACATCGAGAGCCACCTGCCAGCTGATGGAGTCTCGACATTTGCTCTTCGAGAGGCAATCCCCGCCCACGGGCCAAATGCAGAGCACAAAATAATAAGCGTTTTTGGCGGGGACCAGCTGCCCGATTTGGATACAACTACATTTCATCAGACTGCAGATAAATAACAATTTATAGGCTGATCGCCAAAGAAGATCCAAAATAATAGCTATAAATTATTTTGGGCTGGGACCCGGGACCCGCTGCTCCATTGTCTTTCCGATTTTGGGGAATTTATTAGCGCAGACAGACAATTTGTCGCCCGAAAAACAACAAACAATCGACCATGAATCTGCCAGCGAATGCAGAGCATTTCACTTGGCCGCCAGCCATTTCCACTGGGAAAGTGACAGGGCTTTTCCTTGCAGCGCGAACTTTCCCTCTAGAGTCTAGACTCCATGCCAAGGCAAGCCAAGCCCTTTGGATGTGACTGGGATTCGTTGAGCTCCCAGCTAGCTGGGTGATCAGTGAGCTGATTTTTAAACACTTTGTCGAACTAATCAAAAAAAAAAAAAAAAATGACTCCCAGTTTGCTACTCCTGTCTGTTCTGTTTTTTCCCTAACATTCCTCGACAAGCTCGTCGAAGGTCTTACTACAACCCCAAACAAAAGATTAAACTCTCAATTTTCCCCGTCCACCTCGCGCAGCGACGAGCACCGCCACCACGGATCCCGCTGTAGAAGACTCAGAGCAGGGCGCGGACTGCCTGCTGCCCCCGCCACCACTTACAACTGGATCGCCGCTCCCGATCCCGGAATATGCGCCCCCCCAGAGCAGCGGCGACCTGACGCCATGTCCTTGCTGCAGCCGCACCTTTAACCTGGATGCTCTGCGCAAACACATCGTGATCTGCGAGAAAAGCTCCAAGAAGCGCAAGATCTTCGACTCGTCCCGCCAACGCCGCGACGGCACGGCGCTCTCCACCCATGTGTTGCCCAAAAACTTTGGACTTCCCAATGCTGAACGCACGGCGGGAGTTCCAGATCCAACGGCTGCAGTGAGCACGCCAGGGGTCGCCGCTCCAGCAGAGGTGAGTTTGCCAAATTGCTTCCTAGGTTAAATTCGATTAGCCCATTAGACAAGGGATTATCCGTGTTACCTGAAAAACAATATAAAAGTAACCCCTTATAATCTCAACCTCTCCCCATGCAGCCCCCGAGCTTCCCTGTACGCTCCACAGCTCGAGCCTCCATGCGCAAGACGACAACCACACTTTCCAACTCATCGTCCACCGAGACAGCACCTGCGGCTCCGACGTCGGTGCGTGAACGTTCTCAGGCCAAGCGCAGCAAGGCACCGGCCTGCGATCGGTGTCCCCATTGCGAGCGCACCTTCAATCTCAAGGCATTCGACCGTCACGTGGAGTGGTGCAAGGAGAAGGCCATTCAGGCGACCATGAAATCGGGCAACACCCAGGAGACGAGCAAGGCAAAGGAGCGTTTGGAGGCCCGAAAGCAGTACAAGCCTCCGAATCTGAAGTAAGCCTGGCCACAGTTGACACTTTTCAAATCTAACTCATTCATATGTACTACTTTTTGTTTCTCTTTTTCGTGTTTCGGTTGTTTCGCTTTCAACCAATATTTTGCAATGTTTGCCAGGACGAAGAGATCCGTTGCCCGCGACAAGTACTCCGGCCAGCATGAGGAGCTGCTGGAAGCAGGAGAGATGTCGGCACCCAAGTCCAACATGATGTCGCTATCGATGACGTCGTCCGTGCAAAGTGATAAGTAAGTATGGACGTAGATATAGATCTCTAGAATATAGCTAGTCTTAACCCCCCGATGCTCTTCTGGCGTTGCTTAGTCGTTGTTGATTAATCCCCCGTATGGAGTAACCGTAATCATTTGCTAGCCACCTTTGAGTAGAACCAAATACACCACACCGTAGTTAGGTCTCCACCCAGCGATCTTCACTCATCCTCAATGCTCCTCAGCGTCAAAGTAATCAAAGCACAAACTTCAACGGCCCCGAGAAAGGAAAGCCGAGGGAAGCCAGGCACTAAGGTCACCCAGAACCAAGTGATCCTGGACATGTCAAACGATGAGGAAGTGACCTCATCGCCGGCGTCCAGTGTGCGGGCGTCTCCTTCCAGCCGCCGCCTAAGCAAGCGCAAACAGGTCAGCGAAGCCTGTAGCGAAATCGATGAAACCATGGACCGAATCAAAAGTAATTCCCGCAAGCTTGCCACATTGGACTGCGAGGACGCGCCAGTGCTCCAGCCGGCGGGCAAGACCCGGCGGACCGTCATAAAGAGGGGAAAGGTCAAAGCAGTCGACAAGGAGCTTAATGTATCAAATCTTCCCCAAGTCACCATGACATTCGATGAGCTCAACGGTTTAGTCAAGCGCAAAGGTATGGAACTGCTTATATGGGTGGGTACTGGGCCAGAGCTCCACACGTGCTTCCACTGACCGTGGCATGCAGTTTCCCAATTAACTAGAGATCTAAGAACCCGGAACCACTTCATGATCGTTAATTAGTGCGCGCCGCATCGAAGCGCATTCGAAAGATCAGCAGAGCATTAAGCTCAGCCAGGCGCCAGTGCATTCATATTGGGCTGGACTTTTAAATATGTTTAGGAGTCAAAGAATGGGAAGCCAAGGATGACGAGAGGGACTAACACAAGGGATAGACAAATTCTATTAGGGTTCGGTACCTAGAAAATATAGAAGCTAGCGCAGAGAGAAATCATAAAAGAAAATTCCATTAAAACTATTTTTTACCATATGAGATTCAGAATATTCAAACGTTTCTCTTATAATTGAGGTAAAGGTTTAAACAGAAACAGACAGTAGTATAAGTTACAAACAGGCGCAAATTTGCAAACCCAAGAAACATATTTAAGGACTATCTGTTAAATTGTTTTAAAATTAGTTAAATTTTTTTTTAAGGTCAGGTTTTTAAGACTTTTTTTAAGGGTTCCCCAGGGTCTTAAACACCTTTATTAAAAACTATTCCTAACCCACCATCATCGACCTTCCTCCATGCATGCTTCGCTCTGCCTGCTTAGGTGGCCCACCCATCTGCAATGCGCAAATGGAAGAGCAGGAAATCGCTAAACTGACAACCAAACAGCGGCCCGGCCCATCAGCTTTAATGGTGCGCCAGGCACGCAGGCGCATTAGCACCCAGGAGAGTCCGAATCCGGGATTGCAAAGTATCCAGAAGAAATCACTGCTGGCCAAGGATACAGACATTGGCTCTTTTGATTCCAGCTTGGTGCCCTTGCGGTGTAGTTCCAATTATTCTGGATCCGATGACGACGACGACGATTACTCTCCGCGGGCAGAGATCCAGATTAAACTGGAGGCCACTAGCATGCGCACAGTGTGCAGTCCCCAAAAAAGATCTGGGCAAGGTGATCATATGATGCCCATGCGAGCCTTAAAAATTCCAGGATTAAAGCAGAGTCTGGATGCCCTTAACAAATCCATGGGGCAAACCGTATTGCCACGCCTGAAGCTGGGAAATGAAAGGCCAGAGTCCGATCAGGAGGCCGAGGACGTGGATAACTATAGCAGTGACCTGGACTACGAAGATGAAGACCTTGTAGCCAGTTGCAGTCGCAGTCACAGCTCAGAGCTGCAAAGCGACGAACAGGAGGAAGTGGAGGACAAGCCGGTGCTAAGGCTGCCTCCTTTGGTGAAGCAGGACAGCAACATCAGCTACCGTTTGGTCGTAGAGCAGGATGAGAGTGGCCCCGTGTATATCAAGTCGGGTCCCAAAGCCAAGCGCAGGTTTGTAACCAGCTAAATGTATCCCAGTACCAGTTAGTCCTCCCCAAACTACGACGACAGCCAGACAGAGCACAGATGGGTGGTTTCGTAAGCTTTATTTTTATTAAAAACCATATTTTCTTAAACAGCGGCCTCGGCGACAAGTACGATCCCTTCCTCTCGGCCAAGCGCCAGCTGGAGGAGCTCTGCTCGCCCAGCACGCCGCCGCCAGAGGAGGAGGTGACTACCATCAGATCCATCCTGACACCCACAGCGACAGCCACACCCAGTATCGCCATGACCACTTCGTTGACCTCGACTGGCTGCAGCAAACCGGCACAGATCGCGTCGAAGACGACGACACCGACCTCGAATTTCCGGCGTACTTCATCGCTGAGAGGACCCCGGCGTAACGCGCCTCTTTTGAACAGTCGTCCGCTGTTCGCCACCAACTACCGCCCTACCATCCAGCGCGGTCTCTCGGATGAGGGTCCCATCTCCACGAATTTCCTAAAGCCAGAAGAGTACGACGAGATGCCGGTTAGAGCTGCCTGCGGCAATGATTTCCACAGTCCGCGCGTCGTCCGTCGCGACACGAGTGCCTCCAACCGCAGACAGCCGCTCAAATTGCCAGTAAGTGGAACCAACGAAGGAGGCAACACCACCTCTTCCGTTCAGCCCACTCGCACTGTGGCCAAAACAGACTCGCTGGCAGTGTTCCTGAAGTACGAGCACGAGCTGGAGCAGCTGAATGCCAAGGCGGCGGAGCTGGCCACTGCTAGCCAGTTGACCAGCAAGGAGCTAAAGGACAAGAGCAACACGCTGAGCAAACAAAACTCGGCCAAGAACTTAGGCCAGAGCACAGCGACCCAGCTGCCGCCCTTGACCCCAACGGGGGCGGTGCCACCCTCCCCAACGTTGGCCAAGGAGAATCACTACCCTCCCATAGCCACTCCTCTGCGCTTGGAGCCGATAAGCAACAGGCCATCTATGATGGCGAATCAACAGCCCCCACCGCTCACTCCCATCAAGCTGGAGAGCATCTTTGGCCCCAGAAGGGAGCTAGGATCGGGAGTGGGATCGGTATCAAGAGCCGGCTCAGTGGCCGGGGACTACATAGATCCGAAGTTGATAAATGCCTGCGATAATCTTCATGTAAACAGCGGTGTATCCTCGGATGCCAGCTCCACGCCGCAACAGCTATCGCAAAGCAGGAGTAGGAGCAGCTCCCAGTCGACCATTACCCACGAACGGAGACAATCTGGCGAGGCCAGGAACCTTTTGAAGCGGAAGATGCGCCTGGGGCGCAACCAATTCCTGTACGATGCCTCGCCAGAGGATGCGGACGCCTCCTCAGGCTGCTCGGCGGACGACGAGGCCAATCGATCATCTATGGAGTACGACGAGCAGTGCTGGCAGCAGCAGCAGAAGCAGCTGCTGGCCAATCCTCTGCCGCTGGTCATGCCCATGGTGCACAGCGCCATGCCCACCTTCGACGACTTTGACTTCGAGGAGTTCCTCTCCTCATTCGAAAACGAGAATGACGACGAGCAGTTCCCGCTGTTCAAGGACTGTCGCGAGTTCCTCCTGAATCGCTCGACGAGCAGACACCGCTCGTTCCAGAAAGCAGCGACTTCGACGCCACAGACAGCCACACAACAGATCAACCCACAGCCACACAGCCACCACTCCAAGAGCAAAGATAATTACGCCCACGCCGCCCACAGGTCCGATGCGAACATGTCCAACCAGAGCCAGCCGGAGGAGCGCCTGCAGCGCCAGCTTTCGAATGTCTCGAGGACCAGCAGCAGCCACGAGGAGAAGCAGAGCCGCTTCCAGGAGATGGAGCGGCGGACTGATGCCGAGGATCAGCAGAAGCGCGAGATTTTCATCAGCATCGAGACCGAGGCCAATGCGCAGGGACGTTCGCCCATTTCCCCAGAGTCACTGCGGCAGATGGTCGGCAACCCGCAGACTCCCATCGATGTGCTGCACATCGAAAACGGAAACGAGCCGGAGCACGCAAGGTTCAGCAAGATCAGCGATACGGAGGACGCAGACCATGATTCCGGGGATCGGGCTAGTCAGTTGGGCAGCAATGCAAACACCAACAGGCTGGCCCAATCCCTGAGTGCAGCCACACTGGCGCCCAACGTACAGCTGAACAATGCCAAGAACCTGATGCAGCAGATGCAAAGCGATTTCCGGCAGCTGGGCGAGGAGGCCAGCGCTTCTGTGCGTCGCCAGCTGATGTTAAATAGCGGGCGCTCGGAGGAGCAGCAGCAGCAGAAGCAGCAGTTTAGGGATCAGGAAGCAGAACAGCAAGAGCAGCATCATCATCATCAGCAGCAGCAGCAGCAGCAGCAGCAGCATGTAAAGGCCAACTCCCCCTTAACACCATCCCCATCGGCAGATTCGGATGAGCTCAGCAGCCTAGATGGATATCCCATGTCATCTTCGCAGTCCTCGCGCCGTGGAGCCAGCTCCAAGCTGAGCTCAGATTCTGCATACGGCAGGTGAGAAATTATTTCCGAAAAATGTGGGTTCATTATTTAATTAAATACATTTTTTATTGCAGCAGCAATTCTCCGTACAGCTTGTCGCGTCAGCGCTCCAGTGAACTCCAACCTATGGGCGGCACTTCGCATCGCTCCCAGGGACCCTTGCGTCCGCATACGGCCAGCGCCAAGTTACCCAGTACCACGTCGGATGCCTCCACGCAGGCGCAAACCCAGTACGGTACACTCAAGGCACGCCAGCGCCTCTTTGGCAATAGCGGCTCTCCATGTGGTGGCAGCAATGGCAATGGTGAGGGTGCCGAGACCTCCAGCAGTGGATCGGAGGAGAACTCACAGCAGCCCATACAGCAGCAGCAGCAGCAGGCCACCAACTACAACTATCAGCAGCAGCAGCAGCACCAGCAGTATCAGCAATCCCAGCCAGCTTACAACGTGAACAACAACGCGCCGATGACACCAACAGTCTCTCAGCACTCGTTGCTGAGTAACACGTCCAACAACTCCATGAGTTCGAGTATGAAAATGTCGAAATTCTGTCACGAGTGTGGCGCCAAGTTCATCATCGAGCACGCCAAGTTCTGCATGGATTGCGGAGTGCGGCGGATGGTTCTCTAGAGAGCAAGTTTAACCCCAAGTAGCTCAGTAGCTGACAACACTAAAAAACTCGAAGCACCCAGAACACCAAGTCTTCGCAGATGAAGCCTGCCCTGCGGGAGGAGGCGGAGCTCTGGATATATACCAAATGTAGTTGTTTACGGAGGGAACGAGAACACACAAACACCTTATATAGAGAATAATAATAATAATAATATATATTTTAATACAAACCAAAACCAAGCGAGACACGAGGGTTTCTTTTTAAATCGAACAAAACTTTAATCAACTAAACTTGGAATTATATTTCACATTTAGAATTGGCAAAAAAACAAAAAAAAAATAGAGCGAACAAACGACGCAAACAAATTTAAACACTAACAAAGTTGTTGAATAATAACAAAGACTGAACGAATTTCATCGAGAGAGCGTTGGAAAAAAAAAAATTGAATACATAATATGCAGAAACGAAACTATTTTTAAACACATTTTTTCGACAACCTAACGCAGCAACTCCATTGTATTTGTATTTTGTAATCGTTTACTAATTCTATAGACACTGCTTAAATATATATATATACGAATATAAAACTTTTGGTTTAAAACGTCCAAGCTTAACCCTTTCATTCGATGGGATCTTTGATTTGTCCATTTCTTATATAGAATATCTTTCTCCTTTCTTTCGTTCACAGCCCCATAATATGGATTATCTCTTCGAGCATTCTTAATGGTTAATCTTACTATATGTATATAAAAAAATTAAAGAAACTCCTTTCCTGTTCTACAGTAAGCGATGGAGGCGCATTCAATGCTCATCTAACGTTCATTCAAAGTTAGATTCTCGAAACTGCTCCTGAGAGAGGCTGTTGTGCCACAAGCTTCCTCATAACTGTCATCTAAAAACAAAACAAAAAAAAGGTTAACAAGAAGGGAAGATAACTTCGGCAAGCCGAAGTTAAAATACCCTTGCAGTAAGTATTTAATATTTGGTATATTTAAGGAATGCGGTTCTTTTCGC
>JAEIHY010016925.1:0-11734 GCA_018904565.1 Drosophila tsacasi | reverse complement strand
TTACTAATTTAGGTATTGAACTTATGGACTACATTTTGTATAAGATTGGTTTTGTGGAGGTACGGTTTTGTTTATGTTTGCAGTTGCGTTGGCTAGGAGTTGTCGGTTGTAGTCGGACCTGTACTGGGCTGTCCAAGGCAGGCGCAGCCACCAGAACGCAAGCCAATATCTAAGGGACAATTATAATTCTAAAACGAATTATCAAAAAAAGAACCGTGTCTGTTGTTTCAAATATTGCCGGTTGTCAATACGGTATGACCGCATCATTGGCCCTCAAAAAATGCCGAACAACGAGTAGAAAGAGCGGTCACACTTCAAAAGAATAAACATTTTCCCGCTTCGTGATAAATTTAAGAACTGGATATGGTGCTTCATAAATAAAGTCTTAGAACTAAAATTTTTTTAATATATTACAAAATTTAACGTTGCATCGATTTTTTTGGTGATATTTTCCGATGTGTTTTTGATGCCGATGATATATTTTGGTCGAACTTCCATCAATAAAGGGAACCAAAGACCCATAAGAATAATATAATATTAATAAATTAAACATTATAATTATTGAAAATTAAAAATTACAAAAAAAATTCGAAAGATTTCGCGGGAATCGAAAACGAAAGTGATGGCACCAAAACATCGATAGTCACATCGATGTTTTTACAATTTTCCAAAACATAATGTATCGATGTTTCCATCGATGATTCCTGCACCTCTAGAAGTGAACCATTCGAAAAAAAAATTTCGCAGCGCGATGTTTGACTTGCGGCTCGTGGAATTTTTGTTTATTTTTTTTAAGTTCAAATAATACGTTACGTTAAGGTGCCAGCTACGAGGGCGGCGAATAAGTGCAGATTGATATTGATAAACGCAAGTGATAAAACAACGACTCGAATCACAAAACAAACGAAAGAGATAACCGACACGAAAAACACGACAAAAGCAACGCTGAAAAAAATGATCGTACAACCGTATTAATGTATGCCGATTTGTTGGTAGGATCACAACAAATACGAGGAGGAGACGGCATAAAATAAAATTCAGACATTCAGCTGAATAAAATAAGCAAAATAAATAATGTTTTGCATTTTGTGAGCTTGGCATTTCGTTTTTCCTTTTGTTACGACGTTTCCGCTGATCTTGGCCCGTTGTTGTTTTTACCTTTTTTCGCGTTGTTGTAACTTGTTTTTTGTGTGAGCGCGCGTGTATGAATCACACAAACACAAACAAAAACAATAACAACGCGGCGGCGGCGAGGGACGGTGAAATATGCTAAAACAAAAACAAAAAATACAACAAAAAAGCAATCTAGATAGCAGAACGCAGAATAAATATAAAGGAAAAAGCGACCGAAAGAGAGTTACGAAATAAGAGGGCATCCTGGAATTCTACAGAGAGCCCAAGAGAGAGCAGAGAGAGAGCACATACTAGAGCGGAGTGTGCCAGACGGAGACAGCAAGAGCGCCGCGCACGTACAGCTGTCAAGTGCGGTGATCCTTTCCGCAGGCACGCAGCCATCCTGCTCGCACTCGGGCCGCCACTCTAGACCAACTTTGGATGCAGCTGCCTAACAAACATAAAACTACAAAAACACGAAGAGGAACCGAGGGAGAGCGAGCGAGCGAGCGAGAGGGAGCGACAGAAGAAGCAGTGGAGGTAGCGGAGATGCATCATCATGTTGCGGTCGCAACAACAACAACAAACACAGCTTACGGCCGTAGGCAGGCGAGCATAAAAAAAATAGCTGGAAAATAGTTGGAAGGAAAATCAAAAAATTCGAAGACGAAAAATAAATCGAGCAATAAACGTAATATAATTTAATCGCGCGCGTGTTAGTTATGTGCAAAATAGAAAGTGCATTGCAGCGATAGATCTTCAACGAAATTTAAGTAAAAAATTAAAAATTAATTTTAAAAATACAAATTAACGAAAAGGAAAAACCATGAAGGTCACAGTTTGTTTCGGCGACGTTCGCATTCTGGTTCCCTGCGGCTCCGGCGACCTCTTGGTCAGCGATTTGGTCAAGGAGGCAACGCGTCGCTATATAAAGGCGGCAGGAAAGGTAAGATATAATCCTTGATCCTTGATTTTGTGCAGATAGTAGATATTTGTGTGTATTTAATTTTTGAAATATATATAAGCTTGTTTTTAACACTTAAAAATTAAGAAAACCGAAGTAATAGCTGCCAGATAATAAGATACAATTTGAAATAAAGTTTGGTCTTGAAAACATTCTTCTCAAGATCCCTTCTTAGATTCTCTCCCCTGAAACCCAGTCAAATTTCTTAGGCAGTTCCGTAAACAATTCGTCTCAAGGGCGGAAATGCTGCACTTGAGAGTGATGTAATTACACAGGAAAAAAACTAAAAAAAACACAGAAACAGAACCCGAAAACTCAGAATTAAACGGAAAAAAGGTTCCTCAGCGGCGCTTATCGGTTGGATGGGAAGGGGGAATAGGAATGGGAACAAGTCGGGAGGGAAACAGATAAAGCGGAGATGAGGGAAAACAGACACATGTGCTTGTGTGTGTGTGTCTAGGTAAAATATTTGAATAATGATAAGCCAAAAGTCCCAAAAAAAGTACATAAAATAAAAGAGTCGAAACTGGTATACTCTGTACTCCAGAAAGTTATAAAAAAGCATTTTGATTGCCCCCAAAACCCATCATTTGATCAATAAAAACGCACATTCAATTTATAAAAATATATATGTATATTTTCCAATATATTCTTTTGATAAATTATTTTGGCTACAAAAAGTAAATATAAACAAGAGTAAGAAGAGTGTACAAATGACAAACAAGCATCGGGGTAAGATGATAACAACAACAAACAAATCGAAGAAGAAAGAAGAGAACTCAAGAAGACTCGCGACTCGAAGAATTATAATAAAAGTCAGCCGAGAATCAAAAGAACATTTTTATTTCTTTTTGAACTCGCTTGAACCCGATTTCGGTGAGAAAGCGGGGGGAAGAGACAAATAGAGGGCGACAGGTAACCAAAAAAAAAAAAAGGGAAAAGAAAAGGGGAGAAAAGCGAGAAATGCACTTTACAGAGAGACCTTAATTAATCAGAAATAACATCAGAAATTCGTTGGGGTCCCCGGGCCCCCCCTATATAATTAATCAAAAGGGCAAGACAAAGGTTCCTCCGCGATAATCGCCGACTTCCAGAGATTTTCCAGGGAAAATTCTGATTCGAAATCAATTTCGATGCAAGGGGAATCTTGTTTTTTTTTTGGTAATGATTATGAGTTGTGTGTTTTTCATTGGTTTTTTGGAGGCGATTAAGTCATTATGTAGATTGTAGAGCGCCTGGGGAAATTGGAACTTCCTATCAGAAATTTGAAAGAACTCGAAAAACATTTGGTGTGAAGTTTATAAAAATTATACATTTTGAAATGAATACGGCCTTCTTTGAAGAAATAAAATCATTTACCTAGCTTGAAACATGTACAATAAATTGTGGTGGTAAATCTATAATATATATTATAAATTATAACCCAGAATTATAATGAATAATTGTTTATCTCCCAGTATGTTTTGCAAGCATTCATTGCCTTATTGCAGTGTTTAATACAAGAAAATGTTCCACTAATTAGGAGTTTTCCCAACCCGTAAAACGGCAGAAACAGCAGGCTGCTCCTCTCACCTGAAAAAATGCCACAGTGGTCTTGGATTTCCGGTGGGGCTTTTGGGGTCCCGTGAGGAGGAGACCGAGAAGGGGGCCTGTTGCAACGTGTGTGAATTTTCGTTTGCTTTCATTGTCTGGCCAAAAGACGAAACTGTGTCAGTTGCAATTAAATGCAGAAAAAAAAAACGTAAAAAAGTGGGGGAAAAGCAGATCAGAGGGGTTAAGAAGCGGCCGAGATAAGACGCTTTCCATTTCGCGATCACGTGCGCCGGTCGATTCCAGACCCCAAAACCCCCGAACAATCCAATTTGCTAATTATGCAATGTAATGCATTTATTATGGCCAAGAAGTTGGCTAAATACAACCTATAACTAATATATTTTTAATGAAATCATATAAAAGCCATGAGTGCAAGTCCTTCCATCTGTTCGGGAATGTGTTTACATTTATTGAAGTTTTATTTTTTACAGACATATGCCACCACCATGATCACATTTCTATTTTTCCTTTCGCAAGTGTATTTTTGCCAGATCAGCAAAATCAAATGACACTCTGGCAGGCTTTATATACTTAGCTGCACTTCAAATTCTTCAGACACATGAAATGGAATTGTATTTTTTATTAATTTCCACGATTCCGTTTCCATTTGCAGCTGTACGATCGGTGCCTTGTTTTGTTTTTCGCATTTTCGCTTTGGGTTTCTTTATCTTTTGGTAACCAACATGTGCAAGCTCAACTGGGGAATGAGAATGAGAGGAAGAGGTGCAGAAATAGATTGTTACCAAGTGACCTAGTGCAATTCGAAGATAAATGTACTTATAACATTGAAATACTCGGCTCGTGTTGCGCCAATTGTGAGATAATCGCATTTCAACCGCAATGTTCTCTTGTAACTCGGGTTCTACCAGAGGAATTCGGAGGAAATTTGGTATAGGAAGTTATTAAACTAGGAAAAACTATATTCTATAGAAAACAAGGCTTTAAAGTAATTTACAAATTAAAATATATATTGTTACTTCAAGAAATGATGATCTATAAATGCTTAACAACTCTGCTTAAATAAAAAACATTGAAATATTAGGTTTGGGTTGAGCCAAATAATTATATAATCGCAATGTTCTCTGGTAACTCGGGTTATTTCAGAATAATTCGAAGGATATTTGGTATAGGAAGTTATTAAACTGAACTGACAAAGAAAGGCTCATAAAGAAGTTCTAAAATGTTAAATATATGTTTTTACCAGTATAATTATACGGATTTTTTTTTTAAATATTAAAATTAATTAATTATTAAAAGTTATTAACTTGAAACTTTGCAAGCCTTCAAACAGCTGCAAAATATTACAAGAAACGAAATAAAAGCCCAAAGACTTGTTTGTTTACAAGTGCTGTGCGCGGTGGCACACCTGAACTCGTTGGCGTTTTTCGGAACCAGCCCTATTCCGAGAACTTGATTCTCGACTGGCAAAAAGTAAACTAAACAACTCGCATTTGGTGTTGACTTCAGTTTAAACTTTAAAGCAATACGATTCCTTTGTTATAGAAGTTTGCTATTCCAGAAGCAGGAAAAGGAGCCTAAAGATATCCAATAACTGAACGGAGGGGTATTATGTTTGTTTAAACAGATTGTTCCCAAAGAACTTGAGTAACTGGAAAAATATGTAATTATAGATTGATATATGTAGGTGTACATTAATACACTTTACAGTGCTAGAAGTGCCACCATATGGCGAATATGGTATATATTCTAGACTCTAGACTTAAGAGAGATATTGTAGCAAAGCTTGGCCACGCTCTGGGTGCTAAATTATCCATTTGGCAATTCTCCTTATGAAATATATTCCCATAAAGAAATATTTTTACGTTCGGTTTCGTGGTAAAAGCCATGGACTTTGATTCCTTTGTTCGAGGTCGACTTTAGTGGGCGTTACATCTTATCAAAAAAAGCGAAAATTATGGCGAGGGGTACGACTTGTTTGTTTATTTATTGTTTGCCTGGGAAACCAGGCAGATATGGAGTAAAAAAAGATACATTTATATATAACACGAAGCCGTGATGAACAAAAAAATTCATTGAGCATTTTTCTTCTCGCTGCTGCTGAATTCTTGGCATTATGTTGGCAACAACAACTCAACAACTCAGACGGAGAAACCAGTTTTGCACAATTTGTAAATTATTTAGTCATAAAAAGAAATATCCAGCTTGCTTCTCTCAACATATCTCTACCTCTTTCTCTCGCATTCCCTCTCTCTCTCTCTCACTCTCTGGCTCCATCTCTTTATTTTGCGGTTAAAATTTTTGATTTTTCTACTCACGCTAATTGTTAGCGTATTTTTAAGTGCGCTCTAATTGGTTTAAGTCAATAATTGCAATGAAAACATGGCCAGCACACCATGGCTTGGCTGGTCGAGTGTCTGGAGATTGCAAAAGCAATGCGATTTAGTGGAATGTTGGTGTCAAGCTTTGACACTGGCAAATAATCGATAAAGCCGGAGGAGAGCGGCAAGCACCTTGGCACCTTGGGTTTTTATAGTTTCCCCGGAGTTTCGTTAGAATTTCACGCTTAAATGAGGTCAAAATATGCTTAGAATTGGGTAAATGTTTGAGTAAGAAAATATGTAAATAGTGGTATACTATTAGTATATTAAAACAAAATACTTTTACACAAAAACACAACAAAATATCTTTACCAAAAATACTTCAAAATATTACCACAAAAATGCTACTATAAAAAATTTTTATATTCAATATTAAAAAATATTTAAAAAAAAGGTACTAAAAATTTACTAAATAAATGTAGTGAATTATTGTGTAGTAGAATTTATTTTTCCCTTCCATTTTTCGCACTTCCCTTTATTTTTATCTCTTGGATTGCCACCGGTGATCTTTTAATTCTTTCCCTTGAACAAAAAAGATAAAAAATATTTGCAGCTGTTGTTGTCGTCGCCGGAAAGGAAAAACGAGAAAATGCAAGCCAATTATGAATCCATGGGACTGGCCAAAAAGAAAGAGAGAAAAAACATTTAAACTGGACCTACCACAAACGCACACCACACACCACACGCCACACACCTCATCCCCACCCCCCCGTGGAACTAATCTCCTTTAACATCTGCATTTCCTATTATTTTACCTCGAAACGAAGGATAGGTGAGAGGCAGGAGAGAGTGGAAATTAAAGACATGGCAAACAATGTATGAAAAGCCAATTATGTAACATAATGTTTATCTACAAAAGAGTATTACCAAAGGTTTAATTTTACCTACAGTTCTTTATAGAGATTTATATAGTTACAGAAACTATTCTAATCAAAAAATCAAAGCTGTTCAGAGCATTTATCAATGCCAATTGGAGTTGAGAAGGTTGCACTGCCTCAAAATCAAACTGCAATTAAAATTCTAGACTAGACTTTCAATAGAATGCCTCAACCTGAGCCTGAACTATATCAGAGCCGAGTCTGGGTAGCCTCTGCCACCTCTACCGTCGTCAGGTAGCACTGTACTGTACAATATACATATATATATGTATAGATGTATATATACTTACTCAAACTCTGAAAAACCGACTACTCTTGGGGGTTGTGACTTGACTGCAGCCTATAATAGTTTCTGTTTTGTCGGTTTCCATGACAACAACCTGATTACATGTTCGTATCCATTGTGTGTGTATATATACACACAGATATCGCTAAATACAGCAAAATAGCAGTCGACTGCGTCATTTTCTATATAGTGTACAATATGGCCATTGATATTATTATTGCAGTGCATTGTGGGCTGATTCACTTGGCCAGCCAGCCAGCCAGCAGCAGCACTTGGCTGCCACTGCCAAATTAGGAGCGAGAAATTCAATTGAATTATCGTTTCTCCTCGTTTTATGTCTAGCTTCGAAATTGAAAATAATTTCAAGTGACACCCACTGAAGGCGTTCGATCGCCCACGGCCCTTCGATTAATTGTATATTCTATAAACTGCAGCCGATCGATTGGATATGGAATGTTGTATGCCCCCCCCAATGGTTGTTGTGGTTGGATTTCCAAGGAAAAGAAAAGGTTCGATTGCGGAGAGGGTTCCTGTGAATGCCATCGATCTGGTTTCATTCTGATCGTTAACAAAGAGTTGTACCAATTAAGAAAATACGTTCAGGCTTTATTAGAGACGTAAAATCCGGAAAAATGCACTTGCCAGAGTTTAATTTAATATTTAATTGTATGTTTTATTTAGCTAAACTTGTCTCTTTTCAATTGCTTGATTTTTCATACGTTTATTTTGTGGCTAAATTGTTTTCGTTTTCCCCCTTTATGGTTATAAAACTCCAAATAGGTTTCGATATAGTCGTCGCTTCGTGTGTGTGTTGGCAAAGTAAAAGGGGGAAAAGCTGGAATAATATATATATATATATATATATATATACAGGGGGAGGCAGGGGTAAATGGACATATTTGTCTACCATTTGCATGCCTGGCACGATGGCACGATTGTTGCATTCGGTGCATTCTCTGTGCAATTCTCTAGGCGACTCTCCAAGTCTACTTGTCTTTGAATTTCACTATTTTCCCCCCTTTGATTCCTAACAGTTTCAGGCATTTTCTGCTGTGTTTAAATATTGTATTTATATTTTATTTAATTACTTACTTAATTTAATTTAATAAAATAAAATAAGATGAACCCTTGCCTGACTTCTGACTTGTATAATTTAACCCGCTACCTGCTTATTAAATAAATAAACTTGAACCTTAGAACCCTCCAGTCTGGTGGATCTTCATTATCATTATTTTCATTATTCAACTTTCATGCCTAACCCCATTTCACAAGGTTCAACTCCAACTCCATAGGCGGCCCAGAGTGCACTTCGTTATCGTCTAGAATTACAAAAACATTTTATTGCCACACTAATTGAGTATCTATTTTTGGTCACGCACGTGTGTGTGCACCCACCAATTCCTGCAACCCCCCTTAAAACGTGGTTTTCTCAGATGGGTTTGGTTCAGTTTTGCTTCCGTTTTTATATAGTATATTTATTTAGTGCATCCCGAATTTCAGGATCCGAGGGTTAATGGCAAATAGAGGGGAGTGCCGCCGCATGGCAGCTGCTGTTTGAGTTGCAACGTTGGTTGGTTGCCATTAACAACAACAAATTAATTTGTTAATATTGTTATTTGACAATTTTATGACAAGAACACACCTACCCACCACCCACCACTGCAATCATTTACTTTTTGGCTTTTTAATGAAACTACGCAAGACGCAAGATGAGTTCAAGGTGGCAGCCCTGCGTGTACTTCATATTCATATTCATGCATGGTTAGGTCGCCAAGGTGGCTCCGAAATGGGTTAGAGGTGGTGGCATCAGGGGGCGTGGCAAGTGTGGGTGCTGGTGGTGTCGTCGACAAGCTCCATTGAAGGGGAACCCCAGGGGTCAAGTGCAGAGTTACGATAAAAAAACCCCAGTTCAAGTTCAGCCCAACAGCGATGTGTGGGAGGTGTTTCTTCTATTTAAAGTGGATTAGAAAAAGATTTTGTTAAAGTATTTTTGTATATTAATTATTTTAATATATTATTATTATTATGATTGTTATTATTATGATTATAATAGATCTTTATTGACCTTTTTTTTCATAAAATTTCATTATTTAACTTAGAAAGGAATTTATTGTGGGATTTGAGCTAACTTTAAGCTTTTAAAAATGGTTGGTAAAAGTTATCACTCTTTTAAGGCTAAAATCGGTTGGAAATTTTAGCTGAAAATCTTTAAAAAATCTAATTTAATTATTTATGGTATTTAAAACCATTTTCAATCGCTCAACTAGTTTAATTCCATTCAATTTCATTAACTTTAAGCTTCTTAACTCTTTGTAGCATTTCAAAACATTATCGAACACTTAACTAATTTCACTTAATTTAATTACATCAACTTTAAGCTTTATTTACTTTTTTTTAGTTGAATAGGAAAACAGTTTTCCAACTGCATTATTAATGCTATTATTATTAGTTTTTAATTACAACTTGTTCCTGTTCCGTGCTGCTGGTGATTCTACCAAATCTTTTCAATCAAATCTCTATCCAAGCTCACTCGTTCGCTCCACAAAACACAAAACACATGGCACATTTAATTTGCTGTTTATTTTTCCCTTTTTTAGTTTTGTTTGTAGAATAAAAAAAAAAGGGAAAACAATAAAAAGAAATACTTTGGAACCAAATAAAGCGACAACGCGGTTAACAATGCAACGATATGCACCTAGTGGGTGGGCGTGGCACCCCTCCTACCTGTGTTTTTTATTATTATTATTTTTCGCTGCACAAAAACATTCTCTGTGCAACAACGTGACGTTTTAGGGTAATGAGTAAGCGCCAAATAGGCACGGTCTCTCAATTTTTTCTCTCCCTCTCTCTTCCTCTCCTAAAAAACACTGATAAAAATGTGTTTGTGTATATAAAAAAGTAGTAGCAACAGATAACACAAATAATCGACAATATGTATAATATAAAATTTAAAAAAAAACGTTAACTTTAAGTTCTAAGCTTATCATCAAATGATTTGTTAAAAAATAAAAATAAATATAAAATAAAACACACAAGTTTCTTAATTGTAACTTTTTTGGCTTGATTATAATCTTTCCTTACACTTGATGATATTTGCTTTGATCTCACAAATGTTAATGTTTTTTTAAGCAATAATATTTGAAACTGTATTTATTATTTCCGTGTAAATATTGCATGTTTGTTGTTGTCTCTGGCTCAACCGATGCCGATCGTACATGCTTGATATATAGGCACGTATCGGAATGTGGCATATATACATACATACATTTATATCTCAATTTTTTTTTTTTTTTGGCGACTGTTTGCCAAAAGGGTTGGCTTGGGTCAACATACCCGTGCCTCTGTCCGTGCCCGTAGCCGTGCCATCCAAAGCATCGCCAGTCATTCATCGTCATAAAGTACACACTCACTCACACTCTTGGGCAAAACGGTGGTTTCGATGGTCAGCTTTGCCACTTCATTTCCTCCTGGGTTCTTCCCTTCCATTTGCTTTGATTCCGCTGAATTCCCAGTAACCGAAACCCGAAAACCCAGAGCCAAACCCAAAATGCATTTCTCAATTCTTTATTACACTCTGCGCTGAGGTGGAGTTGCATATCTTTGGATCGAAGACCTCGAAATAAACATATTGCTTAGTGGATACACAGATATTTCACTTAATGCGGGTTCTGTCTTTTATTTATTTATAAATTAAATCTCTAAATCTCTTTTAAGCATATTTTTATTTGAATGAATATCTCAATGTTAATAAATTCCCCAGAGGGTACTTCCATCTTCGTTAAACCCTTCCTCTTTGTTTGTTTTTAACGTTTTTACTTCATTTTCAATTTGTGTAATAACCACAAATAAAGGGAATTACAAAAAAACGTAAGACTCAGAGCAGAACGTCGCTCACGTTTCGGTGATAAAAGCAAAAATCAGCAGGCAGTAGAAATAAAAACAAAAAAAGAAAATAAGCACATTTTTCTTTCGATGAGGCAAAAGGCAAAAAACGCTCCGCTTCGAGGAATGCCGAGTGAATTGGCAGCAGCAGCAGCATCAGCAGCCAACGGTTATTGAGTTCAAAAAAGGCAATAAGCCTTAAATTCTGTGCTTTATTTTTATTTTCTTTTTTTTTTTTTTTTTGGGTTAGGTCAGTTAGGCGGCGGCCAACGAAAGGCGATACTTCTAGCAACCAGAAACAAATAAAGCAAGCCATTAATTTCAGGCAGCCTTTGTGTGCTTCAAATTTATATCTGGTTAGGTATTTATTAAGTCTTTAGTCAAATAGTGGCAATAAATATTCAAAAAGAAAAATAGCTTCGACTTGAACGATTTCCTTATATTCTATTTCATTTATTTCTAATTATTTCTAATTAATTTACAAAACGTTTCAAGAATAATAACATTTTAGCCTTGTTATTGATGCTCAAAAATAATATTAAATATGTTAAATAATAATAATTATAACTAATAAAAATAATGATTAATTAACTCAATTGGTTTATAAATAAATATAAATAATAAAAATAATAATTAACTAACTCCATTGGTCTATAAATAAATATAAATAATACAAATA
>JAEIHY010016921.1:0-35160 GCA_018904565.1 Drosophila tsacasi | reverse complement strand
TTCACTGCGTTGCAAACTTCTGACTAAAATTAGAATACCCTGCAAGGGTATAAAAATGTATGGAAAACTTGATAGACAAGTCAAGTCTTAGTTTAGTCCAAGTTTCGTCTCGACTGAAAACTCACCCGTGCAGACAAAGTCGATGAGTGTGTTGGTGAGTAGCTTCATATTAGGAACACACAGCTGGCACAGGGCAATGAGGAGATCGCAGGCAGCGGCTATGGTGTGCGGACTGCGGCAGACCGGCGGCGGGACAGTGTCCTGCCGCAGGCTGCCCTGCCGCCTTAAATGCAGGAACTCGCGCGAGGCCGTGAAGAGGAAGTCGTCGATCAGCTCGTGGATGAGCTCGTTGAGCTGGGCCTTCGAGTCGGGCACGAGGAAGAACATCAGCTCCTTGGCCAGGCAGAGGTGGCCCTCGAGGAGCTCCTCGTGCACCTGGGTGTCTCCGGTGGCGCGGACGTTTTCCCGAATGCGCTGTAGCCACTTAATCTCGTCGCCCAGCAGCCCTTCGCCAATCTGGAGTGGCCAGTTGTAGATGCAGCCGTAGGACAGCGTGCGGCACAGGAGCGAGAAGAACTCGGAGCAGGTGGACTCGTACTGGGGAACCAGCGTCTTTAAAGCACCCACCAGAAGGTTGACCATGTAGACGAACGGGCGCCGATCGCCGGCGCAGTAGGTGGACGCCAGGAACAGCTGCTCCGACGCCACCTGCCGCACATGGCGATACGGGTTCTTCAGCACGATGGAGGTGATGAACTTCGGCCAGTTGGTGTCGCTGCTTAGCGCCTCGTTGGCGCTCGGATTCAGGATGAACGAGATGGTGAGCACCTCGAGCGCCTCCTTGCACATGCTGAAGTCCTGGCCGTCCGGCACAATCACCTCGTCCTCAAAGCCGTCGCCGGTGCTGCTGCTGCTGCCCAGCGCCTGCAGGTTTCCGCAGGACGAGGCCCAGGCCAGCTGCACCACCGCCTTGATGGTGGAGATGTCCGGGCAGGACCACTGCAGCATCGAGCTGAACAGAGTGCGACAGCGGTCGCCCTCCGCGCTGGCGGAGAGCATCTCGCGGGCCAATATCACGGCCAGCTTGGCGGAAATGGCCCGCAGCGTGCCCTGCGAACTGTTCGGCATCGTTGAAAAGTTCTGCTTGAGGATGTCCACCTGGGAGCGGGCTCCGTTGTCCAGGTCACAGACCAGCGGCTCGTCGCCGACGCGCGACAGCACGCTGCCCACGATGTAGAGGAACAGCTTGGCCAGTCGCAGCACGCACTGGAAGGAGGCGCGCTTCGTATGCATGTCGGCGCTGGGCAGGAAGTTGTTCTTGGTGAGCAGCTCCAGCACGAAGTGGGCGCAGCCCGAGTGCATCCACGCCGACTGCACCTGCAGCGCCGGCTCTCCGAGGGGCTCCAAGGCGGGTATCAGCAGGCCGTGCAGCACACTCAGGTTGTACAGCACCTGGGCGGGCGTCGGGTGCAGGAACATCTGCTCGGGCGTGCAGCTGTTCTCCTCCTCGGCCTCGGTGGCGACCGGCTGCTCAATGGAGTTTGATTTTTCCGCCTCCTCCTTGGGTGCCGCCGCAGCCGTTATCGCCTCCTTTGGCACTTTGCACATCAGCTGGAGCTGGCGCATAGTCTGGCGGTCGCAGGGGAGCAGGTGCAGCAGGATCTTGGCGCTCTCGCGCAGACGGCCGTGCTCCAGGTCGCTGCCCAGCTGGTAGAGCTTCAGAAAGAACTCGGTGTACTGGTAGTTCTGCGAAATGATGACGCCGGGCAGCGTGCTCTCGGACTCGACGCGCTGCATGTCGGGGCAGGGACGCGGCGGAGAGCCGGTGCTCGAGTCGCTCGAGGAGTCGGGGCTGCTGGCCAGCCCGGTGCCGACGGGTGTCAGCTTGGCCGTGAGGATCATCTTGTCGCGGATGGTGTACTGGTAGAGGGGGTTGATCTCGTCCGAGACTTCAATCACTTCGCCGTTCGTGTAGAAGAGGTCCACCTTGATGTTGTTCGAGGAGGTGCCCTTGATGCGCTTGAGCAGACTGCGCTTGAAGGCGGCCATGGTCTCGTTGCTGTGCGTCACGATCTCCAGGTCGTCAATGGGCCGGCCTGGGTTCTGGAAGCGGATGTAGAGGCTCGTGTTCTTGCCGCGCGTGACCCGGCTGAGGGGCAGGTGGACGCGGTCGCCGCTAAAAGAGCGGTCGCACTCCTTCACGTACTCCTGCAGCACCTTGAGGATGCGGCACATCTTCTCGGCCTCAATGAAGCGCATTTTCGAGTCCTTGGACTCGTCGTTGGCATTGTCCGACTGATCGGGTGCCTCCAGCTCCTCCTGCAGCTGGGTCTTGCCCAGTATGACGATATTGCTGTAGTGCGTCCGCAGTCGCGAGCAGCACTCGCCGATGAACATCTCGTGGAACTCTCCAATGTTCTCCTGCAGCCGCGGCCCCAGGGCCGTGGACACCTCCTTCAGCAGGTCGATGGCCTTGCTGGCGATCTCCTCGCCCCCGGTCGTGATCACGCGCCACAGGTAGTCCTTGCCGATCAGGTCCTCGTTGTCCAGAATGTAGCCCCTGTGGATCGCCTTCAGCTTATCCTCCTTGGAGTTGACCGCCTTGAAGAAGCGCTCAAAGCACTTGATGCCGCTCTCGGTGAGCAGGTGCGGGTCCAGCTGCAGGATGTTGTTCTCGAAGAAGTCCTTGTTGATGCCCGGGTCCAGGTCCGGCTCCTCGCCCATCAGCTTGCCGAACCAGCGGAAGCACTCCTCGCGGTCAGCCGGAAAGACGGCGCTCACCGCCAGGCAGTGCCAGATCTGCTTGGCCTGGTCGGCGCACAGCCACAGCTGACCGTCCTTCAGGAGGAACTTGAGGAACTCCAGTCGCTCGGCAATCTGCGCCTGGTGCGGGAACCTTCCGTCGATCAGGATGGTCGCTGCCTCCAGGCCCGGCGTGTCGGCCACCATTTGGCGCACCTTCTCCATGTAGGCCGTCAGGCTGTTGGTGACGAGAATCACCAGCGAGTAGTCGTTCTGCAGTCGCTCGATCACCTGCTGTCGATTTGTGGCCGTCTGGGTGCGTGGCGCATGGTTGGGCGTCGTGTCGTAGAGACAGCAGATGTCCCGGATGAGGCGCAGGGCAGGCAGCACCCAGCCGTCGCCCGCCTTTAGCTCGCCAACGCACTTGTCCAGCCAAATGGTCTTCTGGGCATCCCGCTCCTGCGAGCAGCTGTAGTCCAGGATCTTGACGTGGGCGCCGAGCGCCTGGTCGAGCACCTCCGGCGGCACCTCCTGGCTGTGGGCCAGTGTCCAGAACAGCTTCAGCACCTTCTGAGCCATCACGCCGTTCTTGTCGTCCTCAGCCAGCCGGCGGATCAGCTCCAAGAGCCTCTCCCGCTGCCTCTTATTAGCCGTTGTCATGCTGGCCTGGACACGGGTGAAGATATGCATTGGTAAAAGGCTAAAGCTAGGAATTTCAGCAACCAAAAGCTCACCTGGAACGCCTCGAAGAGATGGTCCAACTGCTCGGGAGTAAAGTCCCACGCCAGCTTGGCCAGCAAATCGTGCACATTCTTCACAATCGCCTCGTGCTTGCCGGCCTGGGCTCTCCAAACCGCATCCAGATCGTCCAGCGTCAGCGCATGCTCCTTGATCAGGAAGCGTATGATCTTCTCCAGCTTCTCCACGTACTGCGGCTGGTGCAGCGAGTCCTTGAGCACGATGCCCAGAACATCCGACGACTTTATCCACTGTGCCATCCGCTCCCCCGTCAGCCAGTCCATCTCGTCCTCGGGCATGCAGTGGGGCAGGGGCTGGGACCGGTGCGAGTAGTACGTCACCGAAGAGAGCACCTTGTTGATCTCGTTGAGGGCGTTCATCTTGCCGTTGAAGCTGGACACCTGCAGCAGGCGCAGGATCATCTTCAGGCGGAACATCTCCAGGTCGCGGATCAACTCCTCCTGGCCAGACAGACGGCTGGCCAGGAAGCGGGCCGACTTCACGATGCCGTTGATGTAATCGTTTCGCCCCTCCGGCTTCACCTCGCGCTTCAGCTCCTCGTCGGTGAAGCTGTCCAGCAGATCGAGCACCACGTTCCAGGTGGGCATGAAGTACTTGGCGATGGTGGCCGGCGTCAGCAGCTCGTAGCACTGGCCGAAGGGTCGGAGCAGGCTGTGAATGAGCGCCAGGGTGAGGCGGTTATCCTGGCCCGTGCCATCGCCGCTGCTCTCCGGACTCTTGGCGGCGGCCGTGGCCTTGTTTTGATTGCGCTTCAGCAGCTCCAGACCGCTGTTGAACCGCTCCAGCAGGTTGTCAAAGCCCCCGAGCTGGCCGAAACGATTGATGAGATCAACCAGCCAGCCCCGGGCATTCTTTGGCTCGGGTGGCGGCCGGGCGTACATCTTGTTGCTGTCCAACGGTCCCCAAATGCAGTCCGGCGTGGCGAAGCACTCCGGCTGGCGGGCCGCGTTGAACGTGTTGAACTTGTTCTCCGGATCAAAGACGATGGCCAGCAGGTCCAGCAGGTAGGGATTGTCGCGCTGCATGTGAATGGCTATCAGGTTAAGCAGCTTGCCGCAGGACACGAGGATGCAGTGGTGGATGTTATACTTCCACGAGTTCACCGCCTCGTCGGTGAGGATCTTGGCAAACGAGGTGCTCAGTCCATTGCGGTAAAACTCCACGCACGGTTCGCAGTCGTGATCCACACCTGTAAATGGGACTCCAATTAGCAATTGGTTCTCAGAAGAACTTTGATATCAACTTGCCGGCCTGGGTCAGCTCAATGGCGGCATTGAGAAGCACCTCCAGTTCCTGTTCGGGCAGCACGGGCACCACCCACCGCGGATTGGATATTTTCTGGGTCAGCGATCTCAGTTTCGTGGTGGGAAATGAGGATAACAGCTTCTCTGGAGGCCTGTGGAAGGTAAGAGGCGGAAATGTAAAGGCAGAACTAAACTTAAACTATATAAGGGTCACACTTAGTGCCTGTTCTCCCTTTAATTAGAAATACCTTTTCTAGCACAATGTTTATAACTATTTTGACCTTCATTGATTGGCTAAGCTTTTAGCTTTTAGCTTTTTAAATAATTCTAGCAGTTGTGGTAATAAAATATCTTAAAGGTGTCAATTAAATAAATGATTCTCAACAAAACGAACTATTTGAAATGTGGCAAAAGAATGTTTTAGTTTAGTTTAACCCTCAAAGATTAAGATATCAATATTTCCGAAAAAGTATCAGAAACATATGAATTTAATTATCCTTTTTACACATTTTGTATATACCCTTTTAAGAGCCTATGCAAAGATTCCGGATTTTCGGGTCTCTGGTGTCAGCCAATCACGATGGACAGGCAGGACGGGACAGCAAAGATAAGATAAAGCCCTGCATGGGTATATGGGTATTCCAAATGAGACACTAATAGCCGTGTCGCGTAAATAATATTCAAGAAATATATTAGTACAGATGTTTGTGGTAAATTGTGGCCAATGTATGTACATTTGTGCATCTGGGAGATAAGGTTTTACTGCCTCATTGTTGGGTATTATCACGTTTCTGCACACGGACGGACACACACGTATGGCAGAGGTGTTTGTAATGGAATTTAGTGGGTTCCGCTGAACTCTGGGTGACGACACCTCTCGAATTAACCTGGCCAAAATCAGCTGCTGCTGCCCAAAGCATATTTTAATGAATTTATTACGGGTGGTAGGTGGTGCTAGTTGTGGACCCAGCCCTGGCCAAACAAAGAATGCAAGTGGAAGAGGGAACTGCGCAAAAGTAAACACACGAATGTCTGAGGTTGGGGTGTTCTGCGCGCTTTGGGGTGGTACTACCACCAGCAGCAGTTCACACACCCCGAAAAGTTATCGACAAACAGCTGCCTACCAGCCGCCTGCCCTGGCTAATTAAGTGCAATAAACTACGCACTAAGCCCCGCTAATTGGGAGCCGTCATGCTAGCTAGCCGGGATCGGCGAGTGGGGAGCTCTTTGTTGACACGACCACTTACACTAGTGTCACAGTGCTGTCCACGCTACCCGCCGAGGACGAGGCTGTCACATCCGAACTGGCATCCGAGCTCTGGCTGGTCTGTTGCGGCGGTGTCTGTTGTTCCTGACTGCCGCTGTCCGGGTTGACGCTGCCAGTGCCGCTACCGTTGCCTCCGCCTCCTCCGCCTGGCTGGCTCGAGGTTGTGACTGTGCCCGGGCCCGTTCCTGTGCCTGTTCCCGTGCTCTGCGCCGGACTCGTTGTGGTGGTTGCCGCAGTGCTGCTGGTGGTGGTGCCCGGCTGTCCGGTGGTTTGCCTGCGCGTGTCGAACGTCATTGTGGAGGCGGCGGCGTCGGCTTCGGCTCCTCTTCAACTTCGTCGTCGTCTTGCAGAGCTCCGGAAAGCGTAAAGCAACGGGACCGGGGAAATTGAGGTGCAGGAGCGCTAGTTCTAGGTGTTCTAATAATCCTACTGCAGTCTGCACTGGGCGGTGTTTTTCTTTTTGGCTTGGTTGTTGTGATTCGTCTTGGATTTATGGCAGTTGTGAAAAATGTCCCTGTCCCGCGATCGGTATCTTGTCCCTTGTCCCTTTTGTCAAATCCTGCGAGATTAGGGAGTTGCCAGTTGTTTTTGCTGTTGTGGTTTCTGAGGCACTGTTGGTCGGCGACTCCCGGCTCTCTCTCCTTCTTTCTGTCTGTCTCCTTGACTCTCTGCGTCTGCAACTCACTAGCTTATTGTCCTTTTTCCAATAAGAACGGCGCGCCGCGTTGCGTTTACATATTCCTGGTCAGCGGCCACAGTTTGCAAAATTCTATAAACTGCAACGAAGTGAAAGAAGAAGCAAAGAAGCAAATAAATACAGGCGCACAAGGGAGACCGAAAAAGGCACACACACACACATACACGGGCGAGCACGCACCAACATGCACAATAGCAGGTCGCTGTGTGAGTGAGCACGAGTATGTGTATGGGAGAGAGTGCTGTGTTGGGTTGGAATATGAAAAATCAATATTATTTAATAGACGGGGGCAGCAAGCGCCAAATAATGCTCCAAAAGCACACAAATTACGCTCCCTCTCCTGCTCCTGCTTACTCTCTTTCGTACAAACACATACACACGCACGCACGCACACCCACAGACAAGGCGGTGTGTGAATTTAATTTAATGTTGTTTTTGTTTTACGCTGCTGCTGTGCTCTCTTCATTCTTATTTATTTATTATTATTTTTTGGGCAAACAAAGAACATTTTTGCCACCGAAAATTACATCACGTCGCTCTCGTCTCCCTGTGTCGCTTCCTCCGCTTTCTTTCTCGCTCTCTCCTGTCCGCCCGGCAACATCCTTTTAAACGGAATGTCGGTCGGTGGGTGGAGCAAGTGGCAGCGCCGGCGGGGTGAGAGCGAAGGGGGTGTGCGAAGAAGGGGTGGTGAAAATAACTACGCATAAAGATTTGACAAGTCCGTGTTTGTGTTTCTGGCACAGAGAGACGATACGATGCGAAAAAAAGACTGAAGATGAAGAATCATCTCCCCAGCCCCTAGGGCCGGGTGTGGCGGTGCGGCGGGGCCTCTCTCACTTTCTTTCTATCACTTCACTTGGGAGTTGTGGGAGAGAGCTAACGGAAGTCACTCAAGGACGGGAGCCAGTGCGGCTTTTTATTATTTTTCCGTTCCGTCGTCGTTGCTCTTCTGTTTTTCACACTCACTCGCACTCACACACGTACACGGGCGCACGCTCACCTATACGCTCTACTCACACGCACAGCATATATTTTATTTTATTTTATTTTTTTTTGCGAATATCGAACACAACTCACCAATTCCTCTTATTTACCGAAAATGATCTCTTCCTGCAGGCGGCTGGAGTAAAACAGACAGCCGAGATTTCGGCCAATACTTCACACTCTAAACTAAACCGAAAACTATTATTTTGCGAATTTTTCTCCTCTGGCCCCTAAGCTTACACAAATCAGCCGGCCAACAAAATGGCGTCTGCTTTGGTTCTTTCCGATTTTTCGCGACCACGCAGCGGACTGTGTGACTTTCGGCCTGACACGGCCTGCTTGCTTGTATTTTATTTGCTGCTTGTTTGCTGTGGCAATTACAGTTAAAATCATTAAATTAAATTATATTTCTTTCCTAGAGTTGTGCAGTTCAGGCGAACTAGTTTTGAACTGAAGTGGCTCCTGTGGTTCATGTGAACATCGATTTTTTTGCAACTCTACTTTTTGCCAGTGTTGTCAAACCCAGTGAGGATATTGGCATGCAATCGAACTGGTTCCGCAGAATGGAATAGTAAATAAATATTAAGTTAAAAACAGAAAAAGTAATATGAAAATGTACGACGCTCTGGAACGCTGCCCGGGCGCCTACTGCGGACGATCGCCGCTGGGTAACGACACCTGGAGCAGCTGCGGCGTGTGTCCGCGGGGATCGCGGGTATGCCCGATTAGTGCCTAGAATTGGTTGTTTTTTTTGTTTAATGGATTCCCCTAAAGGTAAACGCTAGCTACGCTTGTTCTCCGTGTCGCGACGAACTGACCCCGTACTCCTGGCTGTACCTGGGCTTCATGACCATGCTGCCCCTCATGATGCACTGCTTCTTCATCGACATGGACGCCAAGGATCGCAAGTGAGCAGCCTATTGGCAGTGCAATTGCCATTGAATGGATAAACATTCCTACATTTTGTTTTTATAGGTTCTCCCGCAAGCAGCTGATTCTGACAGCCAGCGCCTTCATCGAGGTGGCTCTGTCCGCCATCCTAGCTACTTTGTTCATGGAGCCCATGTGGGAGCTCCGCCTATACGCCTGTGAAGTGCGCAAACTCACCGATTGGTACACCTTGTTCTACAATCCCAGTCCCAACTACGAGGCCCGGGTCTACTGCACCCAGGAAGCAGTCTATCCGCTGCAAACCATCGTCCTGGTGTTCTACTTCCTCTGCCTGGTGAACATGTTCCTCATCCGGCCTTTGATCAGCAAACTAATGAATGTGGGTGGGAAGAGCAAGGCTCCCATTTACTCCGCTCTCTACTTTCTGCCTCTGCTCACCTTTATTCATGCCCTGGGCTGCGGCCTGATCTACTACTCCTTTCCCTACCTGAGCGTGGCCATTTCCATGGTGGCCAATGCCATTCATTATTCCCTGAAGCTGGATCAAACCCTGAAGGCGCTCGTTTGCTCCTCGGTGTGGGAACTCAAGAATGTGGTCATTATATGTGAGCTTTAAGAAATACTGTAAAGGGATATCCCAGCTAATGGAACTTGAATTTAATAGGTGTCCACTGGATGCTCCTGGCTTATGGCATCACTTCCCTCAACTACCACTACGCCTTCCTGTGCCTGGTGCCCTTCCCCACGCTCTTCTACATCCTGACGGTGCGGTTTACGGACCCAGGCGAGTTCCGGGAGCTGGAGTCGAGAATTTGATGCGGCGATGTCCAAATGCAGATCTTCCATACCCGCGGGGGCGCTGCCCGACGGTCCACTGTTGTTATCTATGTGTAGTGTGCGCGTCATCTAATTTATTTGCTGTCTCAGCCGTTAGTCGTAGTCCACTCGTCGATACTTCTTATGCATAGACCTAAGTCACTCATCGTTCTTTTCGTTTTTAATTATATTTCACATTAATTATACACATAGTAATATTAAATACAAATCATCAGTTTCCCGTCTCTAAAATAGTTTTTACACAATACGTATTGCTACATATTGAATTTGGATGCCGTCTGCCCCGCCAGATCCTTCGTTCGTGCTTCAGTGTGTGGGGGCATCGCTTAGTCGTCGCTTGTCATCGTTATCGTGGTAATATTCCCAAGGATGCAGCCAAGTATAAAAGAAATCAATGTACCTTTGAAGAGTATAGCAAATGGGTGGTGAAGGCTGCTGCTTGGATCGTTGTCCTGGGAGCCCAGTCTCCTCTACTCCGCTGATGTGGATGACTTGTTGCGCTCTTCCAGGAACTTCAAGCGGCGCTTCCGTAGCTCGCCCAGCTCCGAGGAGTTCTCATCAAAGTCGGCCTCGGAAGTGCTCACCAGGCTAACCGTCTCCGTGGCCGTGGATGGCACATCGTCCTCATCGGCGCCCAGATCCTCAATGGTTACCTTCTCTACGACTGCTGCTGGGGGACTTATCTGATGAGCCTCTTCCTCCAGCTGGGCCCTGGCCATGGCCGAGGTGCTGGGCCTGTCGTAAGCAGCTGAAGATCCAGGTGCTACGTCTGGGCTTGGAGCTGCTGCTGGTGCTGCTGCTGGTGCTGGTGCTGCTGCTGGTGCCGCCGTGGATGTCGCTGGCACTGCGTTGAGCTGCAGACTGGCTGCCAAGTTTTGGTATTGCGACATCATGATGCCCGCCGAGTCCAGCATGAGGCTGATGTTGCGCAGCAGCTAAACGAAATAACTAATTTATTAATTTGTTTCTAATGATAGGAGATGAACCCACCTTGAGGCGCTGCTCAATCTGCTCGCGCTGGTGCCCCTCCATTGCGCGCAGCTCCTCGACGGTGAACTTGGTCAGGTCCTGCGGCATGGGTGGCGGCGGCAGGGGCGGCGGCGTGAAGTAAACCAACTGCGGCGGCATCATAAAGGGCGGCAGCATGGGCATGACCGGGGGTGGCGGAGTCATGAGGCCAGCAAAGTTGGGAAGGCCAGCCAAGTTGGGGAGGCCATCTATGGAGGGGTTTGATTAATTAGGGATTCTTTGTAGCTATTCTCTACTTACTGGCATTGCCAAAAAGCTCAGCAAAACTGGGCGGCAGCGGGTTGTTGCCGCGTCCCTGGTTGGCATCGATTCCAGGAGCAACTGCAACTGGGGCAGGCGCAGCCGGCTGGACACCAGCCGCCTCTGGAGCTGCATTTGCAGGAGCAGCAGCGGCGCCGGCTGCTGCCGCATCCTCCGCAGCCCGGGGCATGGCCGTCGAATTCACAGCCGGGGTGCGCAGAATGTTTAGGCGGCAAGTGGGACAGGTCTGCTGGCGCTGGAACCACGAGCGCAGGCAGGTGGTGTGGAAGATGTGGCCGCAGGGCAGTTTCTTCGAGTGGTTGACCATGTCCTCGCGACAGATGATGCAGATGTTGTCAGACTGGCGCAGCTCCTCGGGCGTGGCGTCCGGATAGAGGGTGTTCATGTTGCGAATGGCCCGCCGCGACATAATCACGTCGTTCAGTGCCTTCCGGAAGTTGCGGATGGTGAAGAACATGGGCCGGAAAACGAACATGGGCAGCGCGTATATCTTGGCCATGATCACCACGAACAGGATGTACAGCACGACCTTGATAAGGCCAATCACCAGCTCCGTGTACAGCAGAAACACCGCCTTGTTCTCCCAGGGCGTGTCCGTGCGCATCTCGGCGGCGTGCAGCACGTACTTGATGGCCGTGCTGGCGATGACGGTCAGCAGGATGGCGTATTCGAAGCCAAAGACCAGCTGTACGGTGGGACCGCGCACCAGCGTCGAATTGTAGGCATGCATCAGCAGCACATAGTCGAGGATGCCCAGCATGGTCAGCAGGCTGCCCACGCGTATATGGAAAAGCCATCCCAGCACGGGCGAACGCTCCATCTGTGGATTACAACTGGATTAGGGACCTTGGAGCTCATAGGGCTTAGCACTGCTTACAAAGTCCACACGTTCCTCGGCCAGCCAATGGAATGATTTGAGGAATAGGAGCACCGTGAACAGGGCCACGAAGCGCGGATTGAAGTCATCCCGGAATACGGTGAAGGCCAGGCAGGTCTCTGTGAGGGCGTACCAAAAGCGTTCCAGCAAATGCTCGAATTCGGCAGCGCGCAGCGTGCCCAAGAAGATCTAGAAGACGCAAAATGATTAAGGACCAACTCTCGGGCTCAGGAGAAGGGAGTGGTGTTACCTTGCGCAGCAGCTTGCCAAACATAAAGACAATCACAAAGAACTGTATGTAGATCACCTGCAAGGAGGGGAAAGAGGAACATAAGCATGGGCACAAGGCTACACAAGCGAGGACTGGACTACCCACCCCCATGGAGGCGTTAGACTTGGTAATGTAGACGACCGCCGGGTAGAACTGCTGCTTCTGGTAGTAGGCGTTCCCGATCACCGCGCTGGTGAGCGCCATGCACACGGCCGAGATGAGCAGCTGCATGATGCCGCTCCTGGTGGCCAGCGCCGCCAGCTGGCTGATGGACTCGAGGAAGATGTTAATGTTGGCCGGGCGCTCTCTCTTGCCCCGTATGCACTACATATATGGCCCTTTTTGCGAAGGTGGAAGATTTTCTTTCCAGTTTCGTTGGAGCTCTGTTTCTTAAGGTTTTCCTCCTCCAGAAAAAAATCTCTGCTTTTCGGGGAGCTAGTTGCTGCTGTCGAAAATATTGCCTTTCTACCCTCGTTTGACGCACGAATTTCGCCGAATCAGTATCAGAGTTGTTTAGCCGAACGTTGTTTGCTTCGCCACCTAGATTTATTCCAATCTAAAACTGTCGGAGCTCTTTGGCTGACAGGCGTTTTCAATATTTTTATTCTTCAATAATTACACGTAGTACTACCTGCGAGCCAGGGCTGCCACCGTACCACAATTGCGCACAGGGCTGCCAGATAAAAATTTGTCTTTCCTCCTAAAAAATCTCAAACTTAATTTCACCCTAAAAATCCAAGTGCCCCTAAATTAAAATAATCTATTTATTTTTTGCTTATATTTGCGTCATAATACTTAAATAATACATCCTTTCAAAAAGCCCCTAGACTTCCCCCCTGAAATTCTCCCTAGGACCACTGTTGGGCACCAGCTCGAGACTGAAAAATCTGGCAACGCTAGTAACTCCAGTACATCTCGAGTTTTAATAACCTAACTGGCAGCACTAGCTCTGCGCGAGAAATGTTTATTTATATATTATTTAAAAAATAAGTTCGGCACGGGTTACAGAAGACGACATTTTCGAACCTTTTAAATTAACTTATTAAGTATTTCCTTGATCAACAGCAGAGAAAGCAGCAGAGAGCATTAACTATGAACCATCTTCCCAGAAAATTACGTATACGTATAGTTTGTATCTAAATATTTTATTAATTTAAATAAAACTACTACAAATAATTATTTCTAATAAATTGACTTTGCGGTGACAAAGGGTCTGGATTAAGTGATCTAATTGCAAACCGCTCGGGTATAAAAATTTTGGGTTCCCGAAGGTGGCTTCATTCCTTGCATTTATTTATTTGTAAACACTTGCAAAGTATTTTTCTTCAACCGATCGATCAATATTTTATTCATTTTTTGAATCATTAAAAATGTCAAAATTAAAAAGCAAAAAAATATAAATTTCTTTGTGGAATTTGATTAGGTTAATTTTGTACATTTTTAACCTAATTGGCTGATTTGCAAAAGAAAACCTTCCGAATTTAAATTAATTCCATTATTAATAAAATGCAAGTTCCAAATTCGGCTTTGCAAAGTTGGATTTCTTGTTGCTTATTTTTCTATTTTTATAAAACAAAATTTAATAAATAATCAATTAACTTACAACATGAATAACATACAAAAGGCATATTAAAGGATATCTTGTGTCCGTTCAACCAACTTCATTCAGCTTTGATTAATATATACTTTGAGCACTTCTTTGGTCGGGAAGAGCGCAACAAGTCATCCACAGCAGCGGAATTGAAGCCTAAGTAAAATATAAACGCAACTATAACTTTTGACGTTTCAAAAACTAAAGACTGAATAAAGAAAACAAAAATGAGCTAACTTAATTTCACGAGATCTTTTCAGGTTCAAACTCAGACAACATAAATTCGTTTAGCTAAACCCGTGTCGGAACACCTACATTCGCGATCCTCCTTTTCAGTCCCCCTCCTCCCCCAGACCCGCTTCATTGGCTTTGCCATGGCCAACTCGTGTTGGTTAAGACCTCTCCGCACAAATAGCAAACCTAATTAACTCATTTAGACCTCCTCGTAAAACCATTTATATATCTTTGTGCTTTGCCACTTTACGCGTTTGGCAAAGGAAAAAACAAGAAAATATGGTAACAAAATGAGGCACACAAGGGGGCATCGCCATGGCCAGAAAGCAGATGAGTGCTGGCCGTGCCAAATCGTGGCATAATTAAGGTGCCCAAATGAGCTGGCTGCTGCTCGGCACGGCTCCGTTTTGGATCGGATCTACGATCTGCTGCGATTATTGGCAGTGCGAACTTTTACTTTCGGCCCCCGGGCTCGAGAATGGATCCACCACATGGCGAGTGGATCTGGTATGTTGCACAAGGCCCCCATGGAGCAGCTGAGGATGCAGCCCAGCTCGTTTGCATAAGCCCGCCGAATGGTTAGCACCCAAAGGCTAAAGTTGGCCGGCAGAATGGCCGAATGGCCGGCTTGGATGTGTCTTTTTTTTTGCGGAAAACAAACTTGGACGCAGACATCGACACCAAAGACAAGCAGACCTCCACAGGCATCCCCAGACCAGACCGGTCGTCGGTCACAGATCCCCGGCAGACTCTTGGCGAAAACGTGTCGCAGCAATTTCCCATTCAACGCTAGCTTTTCCATGAGTGTGTCTGTCTTATATTTCTGCCGCCGCCGCCGCTGCTGCTGCCCATTTTTCTCGGTTCATCTGCCCACTGCATGCTCCCAGCTCCCAGCTCCCAACTCCCAGCTCCGTTGGCTTGACTTACATAAAGCTAGGAGCACCTACCTCGCCGCACTCGCACGCCGAAAACCCGTTTTTGTCGGCTTCGAGGAAACGACAGAGGCGTTAGAGGCTTGGCCAGGCGGACCATCGGAGGTGGAGAGGCATCATTGATGATCATCAAGCCCGGCTCGGCTGGATGAGGTTGTTGTTTGGCTATTACTGGTGCGAGTACTCTGGAGACACCATGTACACACAGAGGGAATATGTTTATGGTTATAGAAATTAAACAATTAACACTAACTAAAAAGTCTGAGATTAATTTCTATATTGTTTTAAAAAATTTTATCTGTAAATTTATATTTTCAACTTAAATTAATTTCAACTTAAATTAAATCTACGAAAACCTCTGTAGTTTATATAATTTTTTTAAACTGTAGTATTACTACCTTTTGCTACTGCTGCCCCCTAGCAGCTTGGTGGCTCGGTGGCTTGTAGGCTCTTCTGCGTTGGCGCCTTATGTAACCTGCCTCTCCAAGACTCAGCCGGGGACAGAGGCATAAAGATGATGTGCAGAGAATGAGCCACCGACCTGGCCGAGCCTGTGCACCCAGGGCAGCAGCCATTTCAGCGGACTCATCTTCATCAGCGGACCGGCAATTATTACTACTTTGTGGCATTCTCCCTCTGTCATCAATAGGCCCGGAATAATCAGCTTTTTGTCACAGCTCCTAGCTTAGCCTCGTCGGGGGCTGTGAAAAATTGCCCCCTCTTTATCATCAATCATGATGTGGGCATTCCGCGTCGATTAGCATGATGCACCTGAGAGGAGGTCTCCGAAAAAGAAGAAGGTTGCTAATGTTGCGTATACGCCATGATAGCCACTAGCCTGGGGTCTGCTGTTGCCACAATCACTGTTAAATTAAATGAAATGGCTAGTTAGCGCAGATGTTGTTTTTTGTTTGAAGTTTTAAGCTTTGTACAAGAAGTTAATTAATTTATAAGGGTTTTATATTTTTGGTATAACGCCAAAATAGGGTACTGGTATTGCCTCTATTAGTAAATAGAAGAAATAAGTGAAACAAGCTCATCTTTAAACATAATCAAGCTGCCTGATGAGCTTTAAAGTCAATTAACTTCTCCCAAAAAAATATTAAAGGTCTCTTTGTTAGATTATAGATGCAAACTTATTGAAGCTTGTATTTAAATAACTCAAAATTTGTTATCTGTATTTGAACCTTGAAAAACTGGCCAACAAGCATGCGTAATTTCAAAATAAATCAAAATTAAAATTCCCAAGCAGTTGAATGCAATCTCAATTGGTTTTTAGGGCGGGGGCGTTGGCCCCCTCCTCGGGCATTGCAAAATACAAATCGAAGACGCCTCGAACGAGATCTCGATAGCAGAAAGGCAGGCTTTGCGAATTTCGATTTGAAAATTTACGCGCGTCTTCCGTTTGGCAGGCTTTTATTTTATTTTATCTATCTACTTTGTGATTTTGTTTCTCTCTTTCTTGGAGGGGGATTTTATTTTGGTTTTTATTTTTATTTCTATTTCGGAGTTGGCTTGCTGTTTTGCTATTGCTAGCCCAATTATAGTGTCATAACAATTACGCACGCACACACAGGGGCATAATGAGTTTCGGACAGAAAAAGAGTGTCGGTAAAAGACTGAGAAAAGAAATAGCAAAATAAGCGAGAGACTGACAGACAGCCAAGAGCCAGAGCCAAAGCCATCACTGTCCAAAGTTGACCTAGTGGCAGACAGACGTGTTAATGATGGATATGCTCAGATAGGCCACGGCATCTAATAAAGCGCTTCATTAAAGTTGCAAAAACGCGAGTAAAAATAAACATGACCAGCGGGGCTAGTTAATGTATGACTCCCACGATTATCCCGATAAAATCAGCCCTAACTATAGGCAAAAGAATTAGCAAGGAGATACTACACATCAATAGGTTTCGATAGGAAAGAAGTGTCATTAAGGCTTGATTTCATTGTCAATAAAAGCTTTTTTAGACTTGGAATTAATGTATGTATAACTCATACTATAATCTCGATTTAATACATTTTAAGGGATAGTCAAAGATTAACTATTATATATTTATATCAATGAAAATTGAAAGGAAAAAAGTCATGGTAATAAGGTAATTTAGATCATACTTGTAAATAAATTGTGTAAATAAATTATTATTATGGAATTAAAATGGTAAATATTTATTCTTAAAAATAAAGGAATACTATTAAGCTTATAAATCTTTAACTAAAAATTCTTAGGGGGCTTCGCCTTCTCATTGTCCGGTTTAACCTTAACTGACACCTTAAAATTCTACAATTACTTACAAATAGAAAGGGTTAAAAGGTTTCTACACATATATTATATATTATAAAGATATAATAATGCATTGCTAATACATTTTCTGAGAATTCCCTTAGGCTTGTGGAACTCTGTCGCATGACCTTTTCCCGTTGCTCCAATTACACTCTCCAAAAGCGAAGCTCGAAAAAACGTGAATTACGCCATCGGTGGATAAGGTGAGAGACCTTCGCCAGAGCCAGACGAAAGTCGGACCACAATAAACCAAATTAACGACAGCCACAGCTGATCAAAACAATTCCGGAGCCACGAAAATGATTTATTTAGCGCACTGTCATTGAGTGTTAGCTGCTGCCGTTGCCGTTACTGTTGCTGTTGCTGCTGCTGCTGCTTTCGAGTGTGAAGTGTTGACTTTCATCTCTTTGTTGCCCCCCAGCTCCAGCTCCAAAACTCCAATTGCACAGATCGTGCCCCAACGCAGGGAGACACGCAACGCGACGCAACGCAGCGCAGGCCAAGTCCTTCACTTTGGAGCGTGAAGGTTTCCGAAGAGCCACAGCCACGACGCCCTTACTCCACTCGGAAAAAATAACAAATACAAGCATTTTGAAGAAAATAAATAAAACTGTGTCAGTAATAACATTTCCTAATTTAATTTGTGGTTGTTATTTGTAATCAAAATTTGGTAAGGGTTTATATCAGAAGGAAAAGTCAAATATGTATATGACATGACACATGATTCTGCGATCGAATTGTATGATGTATCAAAAAGGCTATCAATTTGTTTAAATATGTATTTTCGACTTCTCCACTAAGAACTTAGCTATTTCTTTGAAAATATATTTAAGAAAATACCTCAAGAATTTGTAGACTTAAAAATATTGTGAATGTTGCTCAGACAGTTCTTAGCTACATTTTCCCAGCAACATTTCTAAACATTTTCTTACATTTGAAACACTTTAATTTAGTTTCCATTAATATACACAATTAATTTCAAATAAAATCCAACATTTTGAATACCATTTTCTAGTGAAATATTTTCTCTGTAAAAGGCCAAAGTCATTGCCGGTTTTGTATCTGCAACGTGATGGCAACTTCGCGAAAGTGTATGGTGTCGAGATGTAAATAAACCTCATTTACTTCAATTTACGGCCAGAGTCGGAGTCGGAGTCGGCGTCAGTTTCAGTTTCATTTTCCGCCGATTGCGGTCGTCTTCCCTTTCATTGTGTGGTTTTAATCGCACCTTCTTCTGCCACAGCAGCCATCGGAGGCAGCACAGGTGCTCATTCGCTGAGATGACATAATGGGCACATCGGCAGCAGCAGCTCCTCCACGGAGCAGAGGCACTGGACTTCTTTCACTTTCTGCCAGAATGAGGCAAAGATTTCTGGTTTCAGAGCTTCTTTCGAGGTCACAGATGGGTTTCGTAATCGTTTGCAAGCAGGCGGGCCAAATCCCTCTGTGACTCAGGTGACTTCGGTTTTAACTTCAACTCGAACGTGAAATGAAACGAAAATTTGAATTTTATGGGCTGTTTAACCCTTTGAGCGCTACTTAGCTATAATTTACATTTTAAGGAGGGCAAAATACACAGATGTGTTGCTCTGCGTGCAAGTTTTTGCAACATTTTTGTAAACATTTTCTGAGGCATTTTGCCTTGGTTGATATAAGTTTGTAGATATATATGAACCAAGATCGCGAGATTTTAATAATAAAAAAAAATAGTATGTACTCTTAAAATATCCCTATTATCCTCATATCGATAAAGTAATAAACTCCCATGTAAGGAATTTTCAAAGATTGCAAAAAAAAATCTATTAAAAATATCCGAAATTTTTAATTTAATTTATTTGTCTCTTTTTCTGAAAATATCATACAGAATATTGATTTATTACTCATTTGTATATCACAGAGTTAAAGGGTTAATATATCGAGACTTTCAGCAATGTCCACCCGTTAGTTACTCTATAACCTTTTTAATATTTCGAAATATCTTAAAATCTAGGCTTTCTTTAAAAGTTGTTCATTTAGCTTCTTATTTTTAGCTGATAAAGTGTTAATTTCATTTTTTTGGGTCTTCTTGCAAGTTGCTTCACTCATCTGCAAATGCAAATTCGGATTTAATTCGGCTCCTTGGGAAACCCTAATTATACGCCCCCTGCTCTACTGCTCTAGTTCGGAATCCCTCCAGTTTTCCCTTTTTCTTTGTTTTTCCCAGCCACATTTCGTAACAGCTTCGTGGCCATGTGACGAGTCTGATACTCAGACTTAGACCGAGACTGAGACTTACCCGCACACAATTGAAAATGGGGAAAAGCGAAGACTGCAACTGCCGATTGGGCAACGGGAAATGCGAAATGCGAAAAGCGAAAAGCCGTTTCGTCATGCCAAGGAACCGTCCCTAAAGGCCAACTATGCATCTACATATATTCGTTGGATTATTTTTGGCAAGCCATGATCGTCCTGTCCAAACAACATCTTTTGCCGAAGTCACTTCCTGGTCCCAGGCCGCCGAATCGAAGGAAAGTGCCAAAGGAAAATCCCAAATACCAAAATCGTTAGCGACATTTTATTTGTATTTTCTTTTTTTTAGTTTTTCAGTTTTCCATTTGGAAATTTTGTTTTATTGTGAGAAGCGCCACGGCAGTAGTAACAGCCAAAAGACAAAAAAAAAAAAAACAAAAAGACAAAACAAGTTGGCAACGAAGCTTGGCCATAATGATGTTTGCCCGCCGAATGGGCCCGAAGACCCCGCAGCCGGGTATAAAGAGTGGCTCTGCTGGCCACGGAGATGCATTCAGTCGCTGGTTCCCCACTCGAAAGCAACCAAATTCACTTACTCCACTCTACTCTACTCGACTTTTCCCCCCAAAACTCAACACACACACCCAAATCGTCGCTATGAACTCCTTCTCAGTGGTAAGTAGGATATCAGGATCCTGAAATCTGCAGATCAAGCAAAACGGATAACGGACTCTTTTGGATATCAGAGGGAAAGCCTTCGAAGATTTGAAAAGTTGGGCAGAGCTTCTTTAGGGCAAAGAATAGCCATCTCCCATAGGTCTAAAGTGCCTTCGTAGGAGGAAGAATTCTTCAAGATATAATATTCTTTGAAAGAAGTAATGACTTTGAAGTTGATCAGTAAAAAATTTAGAATTGTATGTCAAGGGAATGACAAAACCGTATAAATTTTTAATATTTTATGTAATATTGCTTATAAATTACAGTTTCCTAAAAACCATTTAACTGAAAACTTAGAAAGACAAGATTTAAAAATTATTAGGAAGACAATTAGAGAAAAAGTCTCTTAGAAATTAGTTTTTATTTTCGAAAAAACACAATCTTGAAGTGAAATCTTGAAATGAATCTTGAAAGCTTTAAAAATGAAGCGTTTCAAAGAATAAACAATGAACAAAAAAATGTTTATCAATAAAAAGTAAAGTAAATATATAATTAATTTTCTAGGTAGTTAAGCTTCTAAAAATTAAACAAATTTAGCTGACTAAATATGTATAATAATTAAATAAACTAATAATTAACTCTCTCATCTTGCCTCTTCCAGTTCTTAGTGTTCGCTCTGGCCGCTCTGGCTGCAGCGGAGCCGCCATCCGGCTATAACTATCCCCGAGGAGGGGGTGGTGGTGGTGGCGGATTCGGAGGCGGCTTCGGAGGTGGCTCCTCGTTTGGAGGTGGCTCCTCCTTCGGCGGCGGCGGTGGTGGCGGCTACCAGGCGGTGAGCGGTGGCTTCCAGACCTCCGAGGGCCAGAACGTGGATCCCCAGCTGTTGGAGCAGGTGCGCCAGATCCTGCTCAACGAGGAGAGCAAGCAGGGAGGCGGCGGCGGCGGTGGTGGTGGTGGTGGCGGCGGCTACCCCAGTGGTCCCTCCTCCAGCTACGGACCACCGTCCACTAGCTACGGAGCTCCCGGCATCGGAGGCGGCGGCGGCCGTGTCGTCGGCATTGATCTGGAGGGAGTTCGCCAGGCCATCCAGGTGGCCCAGTTCGCCCAGCAGAGCTCCCAGCAGGGTGGCGGCGGCGGCGGATACCCCAGTGCCCCGTCCGGCTCCTATGGAGCACCGTCGAGGCCCAGCGGCAGCTACGGAGCGCCCTTCTAAGATCCCCGCCAAACTCTAAAAGGTCTCATCACTTCACTGCCAAAAATGAACTGCCGACGGAATGGACGAAGACATGCAACCCGACCAAGAAGACACTATAAAGATTTGGGTATCCTGGAACGATCGCCCAGGGATCGCTTCCTCCCCCCCTGAAAAAACAAAAACTTCCCATCCCGAACACTCAGCGACTGTTACTCTCAGTTCCCCCGAAAGATCCCGACTCCCCCAAGTTTCCAACTCAAAAACTCCAAACTTAATCTCGAATCTCGGCTCGTAGCAGCCTCAATGCGAGGACATTCGGGGCTTTGCTTTGGACTTTTTCTCACGTTTTGTAACACCTTTGTACATAGTTCTTTCACACTGAAAAAAAAACGAACACAACAACTGAAAAAGCCACACAAAAACAAAACACCAAGATGGAAAAACACACATCAGAACACCCCAGACAGTGTTATAACGCATTATTAGCTCGTAAGTGTTTTTATTTTATATGAAACAAACAAAGAAACAACAAAAAAAATATGAAAACAATAAAAAAAATAGTAAATTTTGTCACCGTTAAATGATACCCATGTTTTGTTATTCGGATGTCTCGCTATATTTAATTTTGGATATATTTTCGTAATGATTTGCGACTGAAAATCAACTGACCCCATTTTCAATGGCTCCCAGCACTTGGATGATCTCTTAATGACGGCAACAATCCAAGCCATTACCATTACCATTACCACTCGCCTAGACCAATTCCAATTAAACGAGTTTAAAGCTCTCCATAAATCGAATTGTCACTGGCCTTATGTGAGTTTTTTTTATATTTTTGTTACTTTAAATACCAAGCCAGGCATCTTCAAAAAATCCTTTCACTTTTTGGCTCGATTATAGCTCGAGGTAGCAGTAACCCCTACTCCTACACTGGAAAATATCTCATAAATTTATCAAACTTCCTTCTATTAAAATACGGGCAATTATATTAATAATATTATAAATTAACCTGTAAGATAGGAGCTGAGCTTTGTGCGTTAAAATGATGACTATGCTACATTGACCTATCCTATAATTTATGGGTTACAAAAATATGCAAAATGATATATCTTCCATGGCGAAGAGCATAAGAAAACGTTGCTTGGAAAATTTAGTAAGGATTTTTTTTACAAAGCATAATTAAATTTCTCACAGTGCACGCGGTATACTCTCATCATCAATGACTGTCGTGCAAGTGCTCGAAATGGAAGTCTGAGATGAAGATGAAGATGGGGATGCTGGATGGTGGATGTTGGATAGTGATGTGGCCGGCAGATGGGGCCGCAGGGGCGCCTCATTACGCCAAGATTGCGACAGATGCAGTCGAGGCTCTGGGCCAAAAATGCAGATGGTTGCGGGGATGATGTTGGTCGTCGATGGACATCAACTTGTACAGCCACTGTGTGAAGTTGGAGCTGCGAGCTAACAGCTGAAGTGGAAGCTGGAGTCGGAGCTGAAGCTGAAGCTGCAGCCACTTAACCAACATTCGCCATCATTAACATTGCCCAATTGAGTGCGTGCTGAGGTGGCCTCATCCACATCCACATGTCCACATAAGGCAGTGCATCCAAAATGATGCACCGCAAAGAGACTCTTGGCATCCATCCATTACGGCATCGCAGCAGCCGCCATCGCAATATTTGCAGAGGCTAAAAAAAGCATTTTATCTACTCAATTACTCATGGGGAGCCGGAGATTATCTAGACATTTTGTAATAATAAATTCGCATGTGCTATATATACATTATACTAAATAGAAGATAGGAAGAGCAATCTTATGTGGATTATTGCAGGTAGATTACAGTTTTTGTTATTCAAATTTGAAAGCTAATTTAGTGTGTTAGATTTAGATAATTCTTACAATTTTGTATACTTCGTTTGAAAGCTTAAAATTAGTTTGGCAATTTAATAATAAATTCTATAAAATTAGCTCGATCGTTATCTAAAATAGATAGTACATAGATCTGGAATAACTCTTTTGTCCTCCTAAACATCCATATATCGGCCTTACGAATCGATGTTTCATTCTTCAAAAAATTTATATATTGGTCAGAAATATTGGAGATCATGGAGATATTGGGCCCAAAAATCAATGGATCGATTCATTAAATTTATGTTTTATTCTAGCTCATTGTGCATCTGATTTAGGACGAAGTCTACGAATCATCAATACCCTATCCTACAAAATTATCAAAGCTTTTAGTGACCTATAACTTTATATATGTTATGTAGCATTATCCCTATACCTGTGTGGTATAATCTTCTTAAAAAAATATATAATTAAAATATTTCTGACTGTGATGAAATCTTAAAGCTAAGCTAGTGCTTGTTTTTTCACAGAATTAACTTCCCCTGCCGCCATGCAATATATAGAAATCTCCAACCTATAAAAATTATATGAATATTTACAAATGTAAACCCTGATAAGCATCGTCTCCCACTAACATCTGTCAAATACCATCTTCTTGGTTATGACATGGAGTACAAGATATCTCTTTTATTTTCGGAAACCCAAATCTCACGCTTATAAGACGCTCTGCGATATGGGAGATCCATAAAATACTTAGGGTTATGATGGACCTCTATAAGTTCTAGTGGAGCGGCCTTGTCTGGGGTTGAAATCCCAAAGAGAGTTAAGCTCACGTGAAATTGTTTTTCCCTCTCTTACGATGACTGGCAATCAGACGACGATGACCAGCGGGTTCTCATCCAAGGAAGAGGAACGGCACCCTGGTGGGTGGTATCAGTGTCAACAGCAGACGTGAGATGACAGTGAAAACAATGAATGAGATGGCATGACGTCCGCCCACCGACAATCTGGGCTAATGCCAGTAGACTCCGGAGAGTAGCGAGATGGCCGGATGAGAACGAGGGGTCTTACGATCCTAGCTGATAATACCCAACGTCGAGATAAGGTCCAGGCGGCGTGAGAGCGCCGTCGATAGATAATATTTAGAGTAGGTAATTGCGGAGATAAGGGAATGTCTCGAACCAGAACGCTATATAAAGGAAAATCCGTCGCCGTGATGCGCTCAATCGTGATTTCTCCGCCGCGCCGGAGTTGGAAAGTGCCGGAAAGTGAAGTGAAGTGACCCAAGTGTAGACCCCAATCCTTGAGAGGATTCTGAATAATGTTATCCGTAACGAACGCCACCCTCTTGGCCACCGCGGCCTCCGCTGTGGTTCCGGACTCTCAGTTTGTGTTCAACTCCACGGATTACGCGGTCTTCGCCTTCATGCTGGGCATCTCGGCGTCCATTGGTGTCTATTTCGGATTTTTCGCCAAGGGTGCGGACACCACCGAGGAGTATCTGATGGGTGGCAAGCGGATGAAGACGATTCCCATTGCCATTTCATTGGTGGCCAGCCAGCTGTCCGCCATTTCGATCATGACGATACCGGCTGAGATGTACGCCTACGGAATAAATTGGTTCTTCAATGTGGTTTGCATGGTCGTGGTGGTGCCGCTGCTCAATTATGTAGTCATTCCGGTTTTCTACAACAACAACATCACGAACTGCTACGAGGTGATAAATTAGAATTGAGTTTTTTAAGAGGACAATATTGTAATAGTTATGTCCTGTGCACTTGCAGTACCTGGAGATGCGCTTTTCGCGGAAAGTGCGAGTCCTGCAGACCTCCATCTTCATATTGACGATGTTCTTCATGCTGCCCATCTTTATCTTCCTGCCTTCGTTGGCCTTTTCCCAGGGTGGGTCCTTACTCTTCATTTTCGGTTATATAATATGCAATTTAAATATTTATCTCCCTTAGTGACTGGCTTCAATGTGCACATCATCAACACCGTGGTGTGCAGTATCTGCGTCTTCTACACCATGTTTGTGAGTAAATAAATATTATTTTATAAATATTAACTTAAATCAGCTTTTGCACTGTCTTAGAATTTTAAAAATACCATTTTCTTTAAAGAAAAATAAAATATGTCACACAGAACACTCGTTTATTTGATTTTTCTCACATTTCTAGGGTGGCATCAAGGCTGTGGTGTGGACGGATGTCATCCAGGCCGCCATTATGGTGATCTCAGTGGTTTTGGTTGGCGTGATGGGCGCGAATCGAGTGGGTGGTCTATCCGAGGTCCTGCGCATTGCCGGCGAGGGAGGACGCCTGGACATCAAGTGGGTTACCAGTTACCCGTCCCGCAGACTGTGGCTAATTCTCTCTTTCCTTGCAGCTTCAACTTTGATCCCACCACACGCTCCACAATCTGGAATATTTTCAGCTCGGCCACCTTAATGTGGGCGGGTTATGTGGGTCTGAACCAGAGCTGCGTGCAGAGGATAGTGTCGCTGCCCTCGTTGGCTCATGCCAGGAGGTGAGTCATTAATTTGTTAATTTGGTATAGGAGTTAACCCTTCCCTTCCCACTCAGATCCCTTGTGCTCTTTGGCTGTGGCTTCATCCTCATCATGTTCTTCAACTGCTTCACCGGCATCGTGATGTACGCCCGCTTCCATGACTGCGATCCCATTGAGTCCGGTCACGTGTCCAAGGTGGATAAGATGGTGCCTTACTTTGTCCAGGACACCGTGGGAAATCTCTGGGGCATGCCGGGCGTGTTCATTTCCTGCGTGTTCAGTGCCGCCCTCAGCACCCTCTCGGCCAGCATTAACTCCTTGGGCGGCGTGGTCTACTTCGACTACATTAAGCCCCACATCCGGCACACGGAGCACAAGGCCAATGTGATCATGAAGCTGTTCGTCCTCTTTGCGGGCGTCTACTGCATATTTGGCGGAATGATGGTGGAAAAGTTCAACTCGATCCTGCAAGTGATTTACTCGATTGGAGGCGTTAGCTTTGGCTCTACCTGTGGGGTTTTCCTGTTGGGAATGCTGGTGCCGAGATCACATGGCAAGGTGAGTGTTTGCCAAACTCAGTGGGGCTTGAGCCTTGAATATAATCCCTTTAATCACGGTTAGGCTGCCTTGAGCGGAGTGCTTGTCAGCATAGCCATCATGGCCTCCATTGTGATCTGCAGTTGGGGACGCAACCATTACGACACTCTGCCCAAGACCACGGAGGGCTGTCCAGCTCCTACTCTAAATGGCACCCTCTCCAGCACAGCTGCCTCCCTGCTGCTCAGCTCCACGACGGAAGCCCCCGCCAAGGATGAGGGTTTCAGCATTCTGGACCTCACCTTCAACTGGTATGTGGTGGTGGGCTTCATCATCACCTGGCTGGTTGCCATACCCCTGAGCTACATCCTGAAGCCGAAATCGGACTACAAGTTGGATCCCAAGCTGCTCTCGCCGGTGGTGCAGCCCTCCGTCAACTACGAACTGGCCCAAGGCGAGGACGCCCACGAACTGAAGCTGGAGAAGCCCGAAAAGGTCTGAGGATTAGGATGTGATGTCTGTGATGACTGTGACAAAGGATGTGCTTCATAAGCATCAGTCGGAGCTCTAAAGATATTATAAGATAGAGGAACCTCTATCTCATCTCGGAACTAGAGGATAATATTTTAGAATATTGAAAGTTCTGTGTTGCTAATATGATTTTTGTGTAATTTTATGAAAATAAAGTTTTTTGAAATGAAAGCATTTGAATTTTTTTGCATACAAAAGCATTCTTCCACCTCTACTTTAAAGCCTTTGTAATAATTATTCGGGAAAATAAATAATTGAAATAATAAATTTAATTTAGGTAACTTTTAAAAAAGTCTTACTGTATTTGCCTCAGCAGTTGAATCCAGCGAATACCAGACCGATGACCAGACAGATTGAGGCGCTTTGTTGAGAGAAACCCACCACGAAACTTTATAACTTAATTAACAATAAAGTCTATACACCCAGATATAACAGAGGTGCTATCTTCTCCAGGACAGTATCTAAAAATAGGCGAAAACTACATCGCTCTCTGGAGAGCAAGGTGCCAAATGAGATCTCCCGAGACCCAGAAGATCGTAAATCGCAGAACTCGCCAAAAGTGTTTATCGCCGACATTGGCCAAATATTTAAGCCGTAATCGGTGTTAAGCTCCGTCCACACTCCGTCAAAGGGTCGTATAAAACCAAGGGGTGGGTAGCCCGGCGGAGCCCGCAGCCCCAAGTATTTACTTTTGTCAAAAATTCTGAAATTGTGCAAATACAAACAATGAAAATGGAAAGTTCCAAACGAACGCGCGAAGAGTAAATAGATATTTTCACAGGAAAACACCATGTGATGGCTGCTTCTGGTCATGATTATGCAACTCTTCTGCATTCTTCTGTCGAAGAAACAGTAGAAAGAAAGTCAGCGTGAATAATTAAAAAAATTGGCGAGAGAGGCACACGGCTGCAATAAATTAAGTTAATGCCAAAAGCCATCTTGAATAAAGCAGGTTTAGTTCTGGACTTAATGAAAGCTTCTCTAATAACATTTTATGTTTCTAAAATGAGGTTTGTCACCGAGGCATTAATCTTATTACAATTATAATGGGAAAGTAAATAGTATAGTAAACACAATGAGTGTTTAATTACAGATAAGTAAGCAACAAATGAAATCGCTGATTAGCTTAGTTGGGCAAATAATAAGCATTTTCCTTACATTATCTTGCTGTACTTTTATAAGTACTGTAAATATTTTTACTTATTTATGACTCTTATATTTATGTTAGAGACTGTATTTTTTATTTAACTAAATATTAAAGTCAATTTAACTTAGTAAAATAGAGGTATACTCTCTCCTATTCTAGAGGCAATCGGCTGTACATCCATTATACCTGGACTTTCTTTGGTTTTTTATTTAAATTAAATTAAGGTTATTTTAAATCTTCTTAAAGGAATTCTAAAATTTCTAATGGCTGTTATTATAATAACATATTCCTCAAGACTACTTTTATATACCTATAAGAGCATTTTCATATCGGTAAAAACGTCTAACTATATTTTCCAGCTAACTTAAAGCTTAACTCAGAGAGTATTCACAGATTCAGTTCCTTTTAATATTATTACAAAAAAAACTTCGTAGTTAGACAGAGTTTATAATGACATAGCTCCAATCCAATTTCAGTTCAAGTTTCAGCTAACACTCATATATCTCAGTCCCCGGCCAAGATGGAAAAACCAGAGGCCAGGCAAACACAAATAGTACAATATAAGAGCCGCCTGCTGGCTCTTGATAAAGAAGCGCTAATCCCCGTCTGATTTACGGGGGCCAGAGCAGCATCAAGTTCAGATAAGGAGGCGCCTACGGGCAGCAGGCGTTATTTAAGTACAAACCAAAGCCAGGGAGCCGCAAGTTTGCTCCCAGCATCCGTGCCATGTGAACCACCAGTTGAAGAAGTCCCAACACCAAATACTTTTCTTATCCAAAAGAGGACTATCCCCAGTCAGAATGTCCACGGCCCCCACAATGGCTGCCGCTTCACAGGACCTCAGCTTCGGTATCACGGACTACGTCGTCTTCGTCATCATGCTCTGTGCCTCCGCGGGCATTGGCGTGTACTTTGGATTCTTCTCAAAGGCCAAGAACACCACGGAGGAGTATCTGCGCGGCGGGAAGAAGATGCAGACGCTGCCCATAGCCATATCTCTGGTGGCCAGGTGAGCGAGTATAGCGGTCTTTGGCGGTCCCAGCCGGATTCCTCTCGAATCCGTCACGATCTGCCCTATCTTTATGGATGGCCATAAAAACGGGTTGCGTCAATTGGCCTGCGGAGACGTGCAGCCAAGAACGACTAGGGATTTGCCACAAATGTTATTATAAAGATTATGTAACAATGAGGAATTCCTGGAAACTGTTTGGATATCGATTATAAATTGTAGTTCTTAGTACTTTATTTTTCTTATTTTAATTTCTGTTTAAAACTATTTTAGTCAACTGTCTGGCATTGCCATCATGTCCATTCCCGCGGAGAGCTACACCTATGGTTTCAACTATATTTTCGTGGTACTGGCCATGTTGGTAGTAATTCCCATCCTGATCTACATCATTGTGCCCGTATTTTATGAGAATAATGTGTCCAACTGCTATGAGGTGAGTTGTCGCTAAAATTATGATTTATTTAAAAGAAAATTTGATTGAAATTAAATTTTATTTCCTCTTCAATTTCAGTACTTGGAGATGAGGTTTAATAAGCGCACCCGGCAGCTGGTGACCGCCACATTTGTGATGAACTCCTTCCTGATGCTGCCCGTTTATATGTTTATTCCCTCTCTGGCCTTTGCCCAGGGTAAGTGGATATCATCGCATCCCTAAATAGATGCAGCAGGTGCTAAGAATCCTCTCCCTCACAGTCACTGGTGTAAACATCCATCTGATCAATGTCATGGTCTCCTCCATTTGCATCTTCTACACCATGCTGGGTGGCATTAAGGCAGTGGTTTGGACAGATGTCGTCCAGGGTGGCATAATGCTGCTCTCTGTGGTCGCCGTGGGAGTTCTGGGCACCATTCGTTCAGGCGGCTTCTCTTCAGTAATCGATCATGCGGTCGAAGGAGGTCGCTTTAACTTTGAGTGAGTTTTATTGATAACACTTTTAGGCAATTATGTTGAAAAATGTCCTCCACAGCTTCCGCTTGGATCCTCGCATACGCATGACCTTCTGGAGTGCCACCATGGGCGGGATCTTCATGTGGACGGGTCATATTGGCTTGAACCAAAGTTGCGTTCAGCGCATCGTCTCCCTGCCTTCGTACTCTCATGCCAAAAAGTGAGTAAATCGGTTTAAGAAATGTATAATTCCTGATTTTTTAAAAGTTTTGAAACATATTCAATCGGAAATTAGCAGGATTTTAAATTGACTTAAAGAAACTCCTTTAACTAGCTACAAAATTTGGTATCTGAAATATTTTATAATTTGTTTTGACTTCGGTTTCAGATCCCTGGTCATTGCTGGCTTGGGTTTCCTGATCATCAGTTTCTTCAACACTATCTCGGGAATTATTATGTTTGCCCGCTACTATGGCTGCGATCCCATGTTGGCCGGTGTAAGTTTGTACTTTATATTGCTTATAAATTATTTTATAATTCTATAATATTTACAGCTGGTCAGCAAACCCGACAAGATGATGCCCTTCTTTGTGCAGGACATCATGGGTCATCTGGCCGGAATGCCCGGTGTGTTCATCTCCTGCGTGTTCAGTGCCGCCCTGAGCTCCCTTTCCGCCACCCTTAACTCCCTGGCTGGCGTGGTGTACTTCGACTACATAAAGCCCAGGATCAGGCACACGGAGGCGCGGGCCAACTGGTCCATGAAGCTGATCGTGGTGGTGATGGGTGGCTACTGCATCCTGGGCGGCTTCATGGTGCAGAACTTCAACTCGATCCTGCAGACTGTGGTCACCATTACGGGCATCAATACGGGCGCCGTGGTGGGCGTCTTCCTCCTCGGGATGTTCGTGCCCCGCTGCAATGCCAAGACAGCGGTGTCCAGCATCATTTTCAGTGTGATTGCCATGATTTGGGTGATTGCCAATGCCCAGATGAACTCCAAGTCGGGCCTGATCAAGTACGAAGTGCTGCCCAATACACTGGACCAGTGCGAGGCTCGCGGTCTGCACATGATTTCGAATGCAATGTGAGTAGACGAACCTACATTTGGATCAAGATTCTAGAGTTACCTTTTTCATTCTAGCAACAAGACGGACTTCACACCGGTCACAGTGAAGCCTCCTTCCGGGGCACCCGTCACCACCGCCTTCGACAGCAACCGCGACTTCTCCCTGTACGACATCTCGTTCTATTGGTACAAGGTACTCGGCACCGCTCTAATCTTCCTGTGGGCAGTGCCCATGAGCTATGTCTGGCGACCGGATAAGAACGAGAAACAGAATCCCAAGCTGTATTCTCCATTTGTGCGGAAGTTCCTTTCGCTTCCGCCTGCGGAACAGGAAATGGAGGAGGCGCCGCTGCGAGGAGACAGAGTCAGAGGTATACCCGACCTAGATCCGGGCAAAAAAGAAAAGGAAGCTGGTCTCGAGTACTGATCTACTTAAGTATTCTAGTTTACCATATTATATACTTAGAATGAAATATGAACAAGATGATTAAGTAAACGAAATAAAGGAAAAAATAAACGACATGAGATAAGATATTCTATTTATAATGGGCAGAAAAGTAAAATTCTTGCAATTTTACAAACTTGGAATATATACACGATAGATTAAATCTAGATTTTAGTTTATTATTTGTATAATTATAATGAAATATGAACAAGACGATTATGTAAACAATAAATAATAAAGAAAAATTTATAACGAAATGAGATTAGAAATTCTTTTTCTAATGGTTAGAAAAGGAAAATTGTTGCAGTTCTAAAATCAAACTAGAAATGTATACCTGATAAGTTAAATCTAGATTATAGTTTATTATATAATTAGAATGAAATATGAACAAGATGATTAGGTAAGCTAAATAAAGAAATAATTCAAAGAAATAAGATAAAAATTCGATTTCTAATGGTCAGAAAAGGAAAAGTCTTGCAATTTTACAATCAAACTAGAAATATATACAGGATAGGTTACATCGGATAGGTTATATCGGATATCTTAACAAAAATATCGTTCCTCTTATCGAAATGTTATATATCAGAACTTAATAATCGATATTATCAAATAAATTTCCGTAAAAATTCTTTCTAAGCCATTGCTTTCTTTTTCCGATTACATTTTCATAGAATATTGCACAAAATCTAAGCTTTAAAATATCAATTTATATCAATACACCCTTGGGATCAAACATCTATTTGTAAAAACTTTTCGAATTGATTTTCAATCAATTTATTTGTATAAAAAAGTAAGTTAGGCATGCGAAAATTGAGGATACTGTAAAATTCTTAATCTGGATGAAGACCTAAAAACATAATAAGCACACCTGGGGTTAATTAACAGATAACCTGATAACCCTAGGGAGTTAATTTCTTGAGCTAACATCTTTTAAGTTGACAAGAAAATATTTTTGAGTTTGATCCATTCTCTTCCAGTCACCTGAACTTTGACCTGTTTTTATTTTCAAAGATTAAAATAAATCAAACTCATATATTAAAAATTCCAGATACATCTGGTTTTGACGAGTCGCTGAGTCAAAAAAAAATTACGAATAAAAATATTCTTTCTGTCCATATTAGTTTAACTTCGTTATATATATAGATAAACTATACAAATAGGCCAGAAAATAAAATAAGTCCTCAAAAAAACTAAATACAAATTTATTTAAAATTTATTTAAAGTTTCTATCCTTTCTATATACTCAATATATTTAATTTGATTATTAAATTCGAGCTATTAGCCATTTTAACTAGAAATTAAAAGCTCTAGTAAATGTAGTAAAATGTACAAAATGTATAGAATATATTTTTCCTTTACTTCAAACTAAATATCAACAATAAATAAGAAAATATCATTAAAAACCCTTCACATAAACAAAGAAAATGTATATAGAATCCCTTACCTATCCCTATTTCACCACAGCTTCCGTAGATTTCAGCAAAAACTTTCCATATTAACCGCCTTGGAGGGCATCTGAAGGACGGACTTCAATTTGCATCATAATTAGACTCGCAGATGCGTACGACAACCTCTCCTTTGCTTGGAGAATCAAGTTCACGTTCGTCATCATCACCAGCATCCGTTATCAACGCCAGGGAAAGAGACACCCAGGGTCCAATGGGTTCAACTTCTGATAATCCGAAGAAGAGGCTCCATCGATGGTATATGTTCCGTCTTTCAGACTCCATAGGAATATGTCCGTTTGATCGGGATTGACGAAAAGTTGGCATTTCATATAGAGGAGGATGAGGGCACGCCATCATCTCCGAACTCCGATGCCTATTCCGGACAAGACCAGTTCTGTGTAAGGCGGATTAGGTGCGCTCCTGATTTACAATGTGGCTGCTCCGATTACGAGACGCACCTAGCCAGATATCGTGACGAGATAAGGGTGGCGGCAGGCAACTGGAGACCGCTACTTAAGAAGGGTGTCAAAGTCGATCTCGGCAAGTGTGCTGGCAGCATCAACCAGAGGCAAAGCTCGTTAGGCTCCTCCAACAGGATACAGGATACAGGATACAGGATACAGGCTTCTGAAGACTCCACGAAAATGGCAAGCACTGCCAGCGTTTTGGCCAGCACAGTGGCTGCCACGTCATCCGCCGCCATGGAGGATCTCCGGTTCAGCATCACGGACTATATCGTCTTCTCCTTGATGCTGAGCGCCTCGGCCGGAATTGGCGTGTACTTCGGATTCTTCTCAAAGGCCAAGAACACCACCGAGGAGTATCTGCAGGGCGGCAAGCGGATGCCCACCCTTCCGGTGGCCATTTCGCTGGTCTCCAGGTGAGTGTCGCGCCCGTTTTTTCAATAAATTTCCATGTCGTCACACACAGTAACTGTAAAGATACAACCAGACACAGGAGCAATCATAAAGATAAAGCCCCCGATATCGGGGCGCCTCTACTCATCTCCAGCCCATCCATTATGTTATGTCTATCCATCTATCTTATCTAAACTGCGCATGCCAGTTTGATATATGGCAGCCATAAAGCTGTCCGTGGTCTCAGATGAGTTGCAATAATCCCGCAAACCTTGTGAAATTAATCAAGTCATGTACGAGCCCCTCTTTTTCTGACCGGAAAACTTCGGTGTTCTATTTCAAGTTTATGAAGAGTTCCTTAATCCCTTTACAGCCAACTTTCCGGCGTGGCCATGATGTCTGTACCGGCGGAGACCTACTCCTTCGGCTTTAATATGATATTCGTGGTATGGGCCATGGTTCTGGCGGTTCCAGTACTCATATTCGTCATAGTGCCCGTGTTTTACGAGAACAATGTCTCCAACTGCTACGAGGTGAGTGTGTTTCCTTCTGGATCCTTAGCTTTACAGTCCAAACGTGCCGCAAAATAGTTACGTTTTTAGAATTATATGGCGAAGATTACAGCTCGTGACGATCTAAGAATAACATTTATTATCCAACTCTATTTGCTCAGTACCTGGAGATGAGATTCAACAAGCGCACCCGTCAACTGGTCACCATTACGTTCATCATGAACCAGTTCCTGATGCTGCCCGTCTACATGTTTGTCCCGGCTCTGGCCTTCTCCCAAGGTACAATGGAAATCGATTTTAATGGCCAGAGAGAGGCATGCAATTAAAATTCATTTTCATTTACAGTCACCGGGTACAATATCCACCTGATCAACACGGTGGTCTCCTCCATCTGCGTCTTCTACACGATGCTGGGCGGCATTAAGGCTGTGGTTTGGACCGATGTGGTGCAGGGAGGCGTCATGTTGATCTCTGTCGTTCTGGTCGCCATTTTGGGCACCTCAAACTCGGGTGGTTTGGGCAATGTCCTGGAGAATGCTGTCGAGGGCGGTCGCTTTGATTTCAAGTGAGTTTTTTAACCTAAAATTTTTTTAATATATTAATCAACTTTTTTCTTCAGTTTTGGTCTGGATCCTCGCCTACGCATCACCTTTTGGGGAGGTATGTGCAGTGGGCTCCTCATGTGGACGGGTAAAATTGGTCTAGACCAGAGCTGCGTGCAGAGGATTGTCTCCATGCCCTCGTATACTCATGCCAAAAAGTGAGTTCAATCACTTTGCAGTTTCTTCACTATTTAAGTGTTTTTTAACCCAGGTGTCTGTTGATGGCTGGCGTTGGTTTCCTGGTTATCATGTCCTTCACCTGCTTCGCTGGCATCATCATGTTTGCCTACTACTACGGCTGTGATCCCATTCAGGCTGGGGTAAGTCACTCAACTCATATGGCGTTACTCATCTTATAGCTGATATTCTGTTTTAAGAAACCCTATTTACCTTCCCCTACAACCTTTCATTTCTTAGCTTGTTAGCAAGCCGGACAAACTGATGCCGTTCTTCATCCAGGACATTATGGGCCACCTGATGGGCATGCCCGGCGTCTTCATCTCCTGTGTGTTCAGTGCCTCCCTGAGCTCCCTCTCAGCCAGTCTGAACTCCTTCGCCGGAGTCGTGTACTTTGACTACATCAAGCCGCGCATCAACCACACGGAGGCCAAGGCCAATGGCATCATGAAGATGACAATCGTCGTCATGGGCGCATATTGCATCTTGGGCGGCTTTATGGTGCAGAACTTCAACTCCATCATCCAGACAATGTGGACGATAACGGGCATCAATACGGGCGCCGTGGTGGGCGTCTTCCTCCTCGGGATGTTCGTGCCCCGC